>JAODUO010001204.1:0-77500 GCA_025642075.2 Ridgeia piscesae | reverse complement strand
AGTCTTCAAGAGCTTTCATTAGCTCATATGTTCTTCAAAACGACCAAGTTTGTTTAACATGAACATTATTATGTACGCTATAATTGCAAAGTTGTATCCCATTCCATTTTCTTTGTTGGCGTGCCATCTCACCTTCCTTGTGGCAAGCTACCGTGTTTGGTATTTATTAGTACGTTATGATTAGGAACAGATACTGTGATCGACAAACACGTCTGCATCAGAACTCCAGCCAATTAGCATCTGTAGACGTAATGTATGCATCTAAAAAGTAGTGTACGCGTGTAGTAGTGCTTTGACGGAAGAACCAGTTCGCTGGTGGGACTTGTGAAAACGCGCTATCACAACAACTCCGTCAAATTGTCGCACACGCATCACTAAGCATATGCTGACATGCATCAAAATACACGATAAGCGCATATGAAGAGCATATAGCCTGCGGTGACACGGATGGATGGTTGCCTACAAAAGTCATTTGCCGATTTGTTTTCTTTTCTTTCACTTCGACGAACTCTTGCGATAGCGGTATAGCATTTCTATTGCACTTTGGTATGTCTCCTTTCATATGCATCAAGCGACCGTAAGTAGTGGCATCTCCTTACACCCCAGTGGCATCTCCTTACACCCCAGTGAAAGGCGCAGCATATGGTTAAGTAGGAACTAGGGAGACATGTGACATCGATATGTGAATGGTACAAATGGCATCACTTAAAACATTTCAGCATCATATTTTGTCGGTGATATCTGACATAGTTCAAGTCGAAATGATACATGCAGAATAGCAAAACATTTCATGGAGCTGGGAAAATAGTGCAATACTAACGAGGTGCACAAACGAATAACATAACTCCTTCTTGGCAATTGTAGCCAATTGCGTCCAACGTTTTTTATGCCAGATGTGCGTGTGCGTGTGCGTGTGCGTGTGCGTGTGCGTGTGCGTGTGCGTGTGCGTGTGCGTGTGCGTGTGCGTGTGCGTGTGCGTGTGCGTGTGCGTGTGCGTGTGCGTGTGCGTGTGCGTGTGAGTATGCGTGTGAGTATGCGTGTGAGTATGCGTGTGAGTATGCGTGTATGCGTTAGTTTGATAGTGTGTGTGTGTGAGTATGTGTGTATGCGTTTGTTTGATAGTGTTTTATGCCAGATGTGTGTGTGTGTGTGTGTGTGTGTGTGTGTGTGTGTGTGTGTGTGTGTGTGTGTGTGTGTGTGTGTGTGTGTGTGTGTGTGTATGTGTATGTATGTGCACGTGTTTATGTGTGTTTGCACGTGCGTATATTCGTACGTATGTAAGTGTGTATATTTGTATGTGTGTATTTATGTATGTATGCATGTGTGCACGTGTATATGTGTATGTATGAATGTATGTATGCATGCGTGTGTGTATGTATGCATGTATGTACATACGTGGGTGAGTGAGTGAATGAGTAGGTGAGTGATTGAGTGAGAATGAGTGACAGAGAGTGATAGTGAGTGATATTGAGTAAGTAGCTGTGTGTGTATATAATTATTTGCATGCATATGCGCGTACACGTGTATATACGCTCGTATTGATAGCGGTAGCTAAATGGCCTTGCCTAAGTAGCCTAACAAGATATCTTGGTAGTTCATAGGTGAAAAACATGATAAAAGCCAAATGTTAGGATACACCATCGTGACATCAATGCCACAACGCGCTAACGTCAAGCGTGCATGTGTGCATGTATACGTGCACGTGTAAATGCTTCCATACATACCTATATACATACATACCTACGTACATACATACACACACATTCGCACAGAAACACGTGCATACGCACGCACGCACGCATGCACGCTCGCATATACGTACGCTATGAAAATTGCCAAACTAAACATATAATAATAGCCCAGTTGCTATAACATGTGTCTGACATAAAGAACCCACTTATACGCGTCGTTAATAGCACGGCTTATTGGTGTAGTGATTTATGGGCATAGCTTGGCTTAACGAGGTTGTGTTGATGCCATTTATAAACTCTCACATATGGCAGAGACTAGTATACGACAATACCTGAAATGATGCCGACTAGCTCAGAGTTCATGACATTAGTCCCTGTACCTCCACATCTTTCAGATTTATTGAAACGACAATTGATAAGTGTATCGGAGAGTCATGGGATTTGCGGATGCGACGGTAGAGTTATTTTCCTTATATTATATATATATAGCAAACAAACTGGTCAACATGTGCACCTTTGACCAGTAATTAGAAACAGCCAATCAAGACTTCGATTATTTATCTGTTACTTCCATGCATGTGGCTGCGTGCGAACATGATTGTCACGGGTACATGAGAATGTATAGACGGTGTGACAAGTGTCAACGTGGCCTGGAGGGATGAACACATCTGGGTTCCATTTAAACTTACTGACATACACATCATTTAGGCCTACACATCCTATATTTTCATGATATAATATTACAAGTGCATCTGTCAATGTGGAAGTTCGTAGGTGTTATTTTGATGGAAATAATAGAGCACCACCTACATCAAAACGTCCAAAGCGCAGTATCTGTCGGAAATGCAGTATGTTAGTCTTTACGCAACTTTCACCTAGTGGGTTATATCTCGCTTCGCCAGAGATCCATTTCCGAACATGTCGTCCTATCACTTAGTAAGAACGCCCTTACGTGTTTGTAGACATGTATACATATAACTCTATATCTTATTTAAGCTTATGTGTTGTTAGAAGAAATATTTATTCATATATATATATATATATATATATATATATATATATATATATATATATATATATATAAGTTGGTTAGCACAATGAAGACCACGCTGGATGCCCTGGAACCATGACCCAGACGGGCTAATCGGCGGTTCCAGGAATTTAAGGTAAACGAAGGCCGATAGGTTTTAGAAGCCAATATCATTGACATTGTATATAAATAACGAAATAACGATATTTCTGTCGTGATATATATTTCCATCATGCATCTAGTTGTAAACACACTCAAACCCACGCACCAAAGCATGCACGCACGCATGCACGCACGTACGCTTGCATGCATGCACGTGAATGTGTATCGCCTGAGATTGTGTCACCTGATAGAGTATCACCTGAGATTGTGTCACCTGATAGAGTATCACCTGAAAGTATATCGCCCGAGAGTGCAGCACCTAAGAGTGTATCGTCTGAGAATGTATCAGTTCACCTGTTTGATGTACGGACAGAATCGAGAGTCTTCGGTGGATGTCGTCCGTGCCAAACTCCTGCATAAGATGGTGGGGGAGCACGAAAAACTCACTTCCATGTCTGAGGTCTTGCTAGCTTTCCTCTTTGCTACTCTGCTTTGAAGCCACACATCCAGCGTGTGAACCACCGCGTTCCCTTGAACAGGCGAGCTGAAGAACCCATCCTGGAAAAGCCGAAATCCTTGGACGATGGGAGGATAAGGACTGACGATGGAGTGTTGGAACCTATGTGATCCGGCGGCCCTCTCCTACCAAACTCACGGGTTGATCTCTTTGACATTGGTGATCACGAAGAGGAAGAAGAGGAAGGGCAAGACGAGGATGAGTTTTACTTTGACGATTTCAGTGAAAGCGGTGGTGAATGATGGTTTGACAATTATCATCTTGAAGCCATGAGAGGTTGAGGCGCGGCAACTCAGAAAAGATTCTGGCTCGCTATTTCAATAAATCAGTTTATAAATGAACTTAGTGGACTTTATGTACTCACAATACCTTAAATTAATCCGCAGCTTAACATTTTCTCGTAAAAACAACACAATTTGTTAAGTTAATGCCCTCAAAAACCATATCAACTTACTTGCAATAGTGGCTGAGATGCATTGTCGGTAACGATGGCAATTTAGAATTTGCATAATATGCAAGGGACTCACGTAGTTAATTCACGCATTCATTCTATACGTGCACATATGCCGTCTGTCAGAGTGACAATCCGTTAGCATTATGTGTTCGTGCTTCACATCGAAGACGGCATTGCCGGGACAGCATTGCCGTGTCTGGATTAAATTATTGGGAGCAATAGCTTCAGCAAAAACGTGCAGAACTGAGCATTATTGGCCAACTTTGATTCACCTACCAGAGTAACACGCGTACCTTCAACGTACTATCCGGTTTATGGTAATTTACTCTTCGCGCGCAATCGTGCCCGAGTAAATCAAGCGAATACTAACGATTTTGATTACGGACATTAACCCCATTATGTAAATAAATGTAATCAATTGATCAATGTGTAAATGTGATCTCCTTCTTTTTAATCGAAAGTCATAACCTGTAGATTGCGTTGGCTTCATGGCTTCAATTGATTGTTCCGTGTATTATTTCATTAAGTTCTTCTACAGTAGGCTCGTTACTCGAGTAACTATCAATCGAAGTCGGCCATTGATGTTAGGAGAGGGATTGTGCGAGTGGAGTCACATGACGGTGTTAGTGATGGTGTTAGGAGAGGGATTGTGCGAGGGGGAGTCACATGACGGTGTTAGTGATGGTGTTAGGAGAGGGATTGTGCGGGTGGAGTCACATGACGGTGTTAGTGATGGTGTTAGGAGAGGGATTGTGCGAGTGGAGTCACATGACGGTGTTAGTGATGGTGTTAGGGGGGGGATTGTGCGAGTGGAGTCACATGACGGTGTTAGTGATGGTGTTAGGAGAGGGATTGTGCGGGTGGAGTCACATGACGGTGTTAGTGATGGTGTTAGGAGAGGGATTGTGCGGGTGGAGTCACATGACGGTGTTAGTGATTGTGTTAGGAGAGGGATTGTGCGAGTGGAGTCACATGACGGTGTTAGTGATGGTGTTAGGAGAGGGATTGTGCGGGTGGAGTCACATGACGGTGTTAGTGATGGTGTTAGGAGAGGGATTGTGCGAGTGGAGTCACATGACGGTGTTGGTGATGGTGTTAGGAGAGGGATTGTGCGAGTGGAGTCACATGACGGTGTTAGTGATGGTGTTAGGAGAGGGATTGTGCGGGTGGAGTCACATGACGGTGTTAGTGATTGTGTTAGGAGAGGGATTGTGCGAGTGGAGTCACATGACGGTGTTAGTGATGGTGTTAGGAGAGGGATTGTACGGGTGGAGTCACATGACGGTGTTAGTGATGGTGTTAGGAGAGGGATTGTACGGGTGGAGTCACATGACGGTGTTAGTGATGGTGTTAGGAGAGGGATTGTGCGGGTGGAGTCACATGACGGTGTTAGTGATGGTGTTAGGAGAGGGATTGTGCGGGTGGAGTCACATGACGGTGTTAGTGATGTGTTAGGAGAGGGATTGTGCGAGTGGAGTCACATGACGGTGTTAGTGATGGTGTTAGGAGAGGGATTGTGCGGGTGGAGTCACATGACGGTGTTAGTGATGGTGTTAGGAGAGGGATTGTGCGAGGGGGAGTCACATGACGGTGTTAGTGATGGTGTTAGGAGAGGGATTGTGCGGGTGGAGTCACATGACGGTGTTAGTGATGGTGTTAGGAGAGGGATTGTGCGGGTGGAGTCACATGACGGTGTTAGTGATGGTGTTAGGAGAGGGATTGTGCGGGTGGAGTCACATGACGGTGTTAGTGATGGTGTTAGGAGAGGGATTGTGCGGGTGGAGTCACATGACGGTGTTAGTGATGGTGTTAGGAGAGGGATTGTGCGGGTGGAGTCACATGACGGTGTTAGTGATGGTGTTAGGAGAGGGATTGTGCGGGTGGAGTCACATGACGGTGTTAGGGGATGGTGTTAGGAGAGGGATTGTGCGAGTGGAGTCACATGACGGTGTTAGTGATGGTGTTAGGAGAGGGATTGTGCGAGTGGAGTCACATGACGGTGTTAGTGATGGTGTTAGGAGAGGGATTGTGCGAGGGGGAGTCACATGACGGTGTTAGTGATGGTGTTAGGAGAGGGATTGTGCGAGTGGAGTCACATGACGGTGTTAGTGATGGTGTTAGGAGAGGGATTGTGCGAGGGGGAGTCACATGACGGTGTTAGTGATGGTGTTAGGAGAGGGATTGTGCGAGTGGAGTCACATGACGGTGTTAGTGATGGTGTTAGGAGAGGGATTGTGCGGGTGGAGTCACATGACGGTGTTAGTGATGGTGTTAGGAGAGGGATTGTGCGAGTGGAGTCACATGACGGTGTTAGTGATGGTGTTAGGAGAGGGATTGTGCGGGTGGAGTCACATGACGGTGTTAGTGATGGTGTTAGGAGAGGATTGTGCGGGTGGAGTCACATGACGGTGTTAGTGATGGTGTTAGGAGAGGGATTGTGCGGTGGAGTCACATGACGGTGTTAGTGATGGTGTTAGGAGAGGGATTGTGCGGGTGGAGTCACATGACGGTGTTAGTGATGGTGTTAGGAGAGGGATTGTGCGGGTGGAGTCACATGACGGTGTTAGGGGATGGTGTTAGGAGAGGGATTGTGCGGGTGGAGTCACATGACGGTGTTAGTGATGGTGTTAGGAGAGGGATTGTGCGGGTGGAGTCACATGACGGTGTTGGTGATGGTGTTAGGAGAGGGTGGTGCGGGTGGAGTCACATGACGGTGTTGGTGATGTGTTAGGAGAGGGTGGTGCGGGTGGAGTCACATGACGGTGTTGGTGATGGTGTTAGGAGAGGGTGGTGCGGGTGGAGTCACATGACGGTGTTAGTGATGTGTTAGGAGAGGGTGGTGCGGGTGGAGTCACATGACGGTGTTAGTGATGGTGTTAGGGAGAGGGATTGTGCGGGTGGAGTCACATGACGGTGTTGGTGATGGTGTTAGGAGAGGGTGGTGCGGGTGGAGTCACATGACGGTGTTGGTGATGGTGTTAGGAGAGGGTGGTGCGGGTGGAGTCACATGACGGTGTTGGTGATGGTGTTAGGAGAGGGTGGTGCGGGTGGAGTCACATGACGGTGTTGGTGATGGTGTTAGGAGAGGGATTGTGCGGGTGGAGTCACATGACGGTGTTGGTGATGGTGTTAGGAGAGGGTGTGCGGGTGGAGTCACATGACGGTGTTGTGATGGTGTTAGGAGAGGGATTGTGCGAGTGGAGTCACATGACGGTGTTAGTGATGGTGTTAGGAGAGGGATGGTGCGGGTGGAGTCACATGACGGTGTTGGTGATGGTGTTAGGAGAGGGATGGTGCGGAGTGGAGTCACATGACGGTGTTAGTGATGGTGTTAGGAGAGGGATTGTGCGGGTGGAGTCACATGACGGTGTTAGTGATGGTGTTAGGAGAGGGATTGTGCGGGTGGAGTCACATGACGGTGTTAGTGATGGTGTTAGGAGAGGGATTGTGCGAGTGGAGTCACATGACGGTGTTAGTGATGGTGTTAGGAGAGGGATTGTGCGGGTGGAGTCACATGACGGTGTTAGTGATGGTGTTAGGAGAGGGATTGTGCGGGTGGAGTCACATGACGGTGTTAGTGATGGTGTTAGGAGAGGGATTGTGCGAGTGGAGTCACATGACGGTGTTAGTGATGGTGTTAGGAGAGGGATTGTGCGGGTGGAGTCACATGACGGTGTTAGTGATGGTGTTAGGAGAGGGATTGTGCGGGTGGAGTCACATGACGGTGTTAGTGATGGTGTTAGGAGAGGGATTGTGCGGGTGGAGTCACATGACGGTGTTAGTGATGGTGTTAGGAGAGGGATTGTGCGGGTGGAGTCACATGACGGTGTTAGTGATGGTGTTAGGAGAGGGATTGGTGCGGGTGGAGTCACATGACGGTGTTAGTGATGGTGTTAGGAGAGGGATTGTGCGAGTGGAGTCACATGACGGTGTTAGTGATTGTGTTAGGAGAGGGATTGTGCGGGTGGAGTCACATGACGGTGTTAGTGATGGTGTTAGGAGATGAGTGGTGCGGGTGGAGTCACATGACGGTGTTAGTGATGGTGTTAGGAGAGGGATTGTGCGGGTGGAGTCACATGACGGTGTTAGTGATGGTGTTAGGAGAGGGATTGTGGGGGTGGAGTCACATGACGGTGTTAGTGATGGTGTTAGGAGAGGGATTGTGCGGGTGGAGTCACATGACGGTGTTGGTGATGGTGTTAGGAGAGGGATTGTGGGGGTGGAGTCACATGACGGTGTTAGTGATGGTGTTAGGAGAGGGATTGTGCGGGTGGAGTCATATGACGGTGTTGGTGATGGTGTTAGGAGAGCGGTGGTGCGGGTGGAGTCACATGACGGTGTTGGTGATGATGTTAGGAGAGGGGTGGTGCGGGTGGAGTCACATGACGGTGTTGGTGATGGTGTTAGGAGAGGGGTGGTGCGGGTGGAGTCACATGACGGTGTTGGTGATGGTGTTAGGAGAGGGTGGTGCGGGTGGAGTCACATGACGGTGTTGGTGATGGTGTTAGGAGAGGGATTGTGCGGGTGGAGTCACATGACGGTGTTGGTGATGGTGTTAGGAGAGGGATTGTGCGAGTGGAGTCACATGACGGTGTTGGTGATTGTGTTAGGAGAGGGGTGGTGCGGGTGGAGTCACATGACGGTGTTGGTGATGGTGTTAGTAGAGGGGTGGTGCGGATGGAGTCACATGACGGTGTTAGTGATGGTGTTAAGAGAGGGGTGGTGCGGGTGGAGTCACATGACGGTGTTGGTGATGGTGTTGGGAGAGGGGTGGTGCGGGTGGAGTCACATGACTGTGTTAGTGATGGTGTTATGTGGGGATATTGAAGCTACACATACAGACAATAGTACTGTTAGATCAATGTAGTAAACCATTGCGCGATTATGAAAACATTTATAGTAGGCCTACGTACGATAAAATCAGAAACATGTTGGAGCTCACCTGTGTGTATAGACGTTTGTGGGATACCATTATTTTGATAAAATGCTAGTTTATAATGGATCTTCTATTATAGGTTTGTTTGATTATTGACAAACACTAATGTGTGCGATTACTCTTAGTATAATAGTAAACAACGTGTTACTCCGCGCCTTCCGTTTATCCATCTGCCTGTCGTTTCTTACGTCCGCATTTCCGTAAACTCGATCTACGTCCGCCCGTTTGTGAATCAAATCCGTGTGCGCTTTACTATGTGCAGAATCACATGTTATATTAATTGCGATTTCCTACAATGTCATATTAATATCAAATTGAAAGAAATCGGCCTCTGACGTTAACGGATTGGACAACGTGCGCATTTGTCGGGTCTGAAATTCCAACATATTATGTTGATGGGATAAACAGTACCGCGATGCAGGTTCCTACTGACGAGATCCTTCTCAACCTAGCGGGGTACTATTCTGGTGTCATTTCCCACGATGTTCTGTGACGTTTTCATATCATGTTCCTTTAATAGTGAGCGATTCCACGAAGTGATGCCAACTTGTAGGCAGATTGCAGGTTGTGTTGTTTATATTCAAGTTCAAGACCTTACACTGACTGCATAATGATAATGTTGAATTGATAGGAATACTAGAGTCACATTTCAGTCATACGTCCTTTTATGTTTTGTCGCATAGCCGATCTGTTTGCCGGAATTGCCGATGTTTTCTTTCTCGTGTGCGGCAGTGGTGCCACGCCTGAGTCGTGTCGTCTCTTCATGCCGCTCTCCCGTCCACTGTCTCGTCAACAGTCAGCTTCACGTCCTATCAATCATCGGCGATTGGTGTAGTAGTTGTCTTTATCCGTTGCAGCCCCATGCAAGTGGAGTGAAGTTGCCTAGTGTAAAATACGTCACACAGCCAAGACAAAAGCACCCGGTTTCCGATCATCTTGCAGCAACTTTGAAGCATGAGCAGTTTCGTTTACCTCGCGAACGTTCAGTTTACTCAGCTATATTTATGAATGCCTGGCTACATACATAAGTGGGCATAATATGTGAAAAATGGTCTTCGAAACAGTAATTGCAGCGTAGCTGAATTCTTCCCAGATATTGTGAGGTTCGAGTGAACAAATATGCAAGGTTCTGAAATGTGTTGGACAAAAGGCAACGTTTTAAATAATCTAAGCAGTTTCAAGGATGGCTGGATATAGTAGTCACATACGGATTAACTCACTTATGCCAGCGCGCGTGCGGACACGAACACGCACGCACGCACGCACACTCGCGCGTAAGAAACTGCAAACTAAACTATCGGACAGAAAGACTTGGCTTAGAATGAAAAAAACGAGGACACCTAGTTACAATCTTTGCTAAGCAATTCTGAACACTTTGCTTTAAGGGCATTATTGTGAAACGGGAATTACGATAGTGCGGTCTACTAGTACTGAGCACAGTACCAACAGTGGGCAAAAGAAACACGCAGATATCGGCGAATACGGGCGTAAATCGTTAGTGTAATAATAACATGGTCGGCAAATCTGAGATAAGTCTGAAATTGAAAAGCATCGAAGTTGTTATCAAAGAAAAGAATTGTTGAATGTTTCCCATATCTGTAAATTCCGAACAAATGTATGAAATGCGGTAGAAAAACTATATTGTATAACACGCATCTGTGTGTCATGTCAACACGATATTTAAACAAATATTATACACTGGTTAATTTGTTACGTGAGACGACAACAATTACCACGACGATGTTGAAGGGCATATACAAAACGTGTTATACATCTCACAGTGATTCAAGATGGTGTTTTGGACGGCTGTGCCTATGCCTCACATCGCCGCGTCACAAACATAAGTGATTCATTATTGCCTCTCGCATTCACAAAGGCTATCAGTGGCCCGGGCCGTGCTTGAGGACGCTATGTCCCGTACGTCACGGCATGGAGGGCAGCTCTGACATCGTGCCTCGTCGAAGCAGGTAGGCGTAAGTGTTGACCCGGGCGGGAAGAGTTGTGGCTTTTACCCATCAAGCCTGGCACAACCAGCCGCGGAGGAGAAAGGGGATACCTTGCCGCCACAGTAATGTCCTGTTAACAAGGCTTTTACCATCAGAGTTATACATATTCCAGCATGGTTCTAATACATGGTTCGTTGGATATATAACACACACACACACTTATATATATATATATATATATATATATATATATATATATATATATATATATATATATATATAATGTATATATAACTGAAATGTAGGACCTAGAAAATATTAATTTCTGAATTGTATTAAACAACGAATGTTCATAGGTGTGCTGTACTCCTCACCACTACGAATATGGTGAACAATATATTGGAAAGACATGCAGAAAGAGCATGTTGACAAGAGTCCATCTTTTATGGATACTTAAACTTACATTCCTTGACGTTTTGCAATCATTCTTATTGGGTCACTCACCCAAAGAGATAATATTACAGTTTCGTGAAACTTCGTCATGCAGTATGTATGCCGACAATGCAGAGCAATATCACATGTCAAAATTTACGGATACCAAATAACGTTGCCTAACTGCAGATATCTTGTTATAGTGATGGCGCTGCACAATCCAGACGATTCTGCTAATCCGTGCCAACATTTTGACTGTGTTATGTATTTTTCAATTTTTTGGTATACGGGAACGGCAGCTGAAGAAGTAACGCAGTCTGAATGAGAATGTCAATCATACGCCAATTAGGTGTCGTATTGAATGACGGACGCATGCTCGTCTGCTAATGTAATAACATACTAACATGACCGGCACAACACAATGATCGAACATACTAACATGACCGGCACAACACAATGATCGAACACACTAACATGACCGGCACAACACAATGATCGAACATACTAACATGTCCGGCACAACACAATGATCGAACACACTAACATGACCGGCACAACACAATGATCGAACATACTAACATGACCGGCACAACACAATGATCGAACACACTAACATGACCGGCACAACACAATGATCGAACATACTAACATGACCGGCACAACACAATGATCGAACACACTAACATGACCGGCACAACACAATGATCGAACACACTAACATGACCGGCACAACACAATGATCGAACGTACTAACATGACCGGCACAACACAATGATCGAACACACTAACATGACCGGCACAACACAATGATCGAACGTACTAACATGACCGGCACAACACAATTATCGAACACACTAACATGACCGGCACAACACAATGATCGAACGTACTAACATGACCGGCACAACACAATGATCGAACACACTAACATGACCGGCACAACACAATGATCGAACATACTAACATGACCGGCACAACACAATGATCGAACGTACTAACATGACCGGCACAACACAATGATCGAACGCACTAACATGACCGGCACAACACAATGATCGAACGCACTAACATGACCGGCACAACACAATGATCGAGCATACTAACATGACCGGCACAACACAATGATCGAACGTACTAACATGACCGGCACAACACAATGATCGAACGCACTAACATGACCGGCACAACACAATGATCGAACGCACTAACATGACCGGCACAACACAATGATCGAACGCACTAACATGACCGGCACAACACAATGATCGAACGCACTAACATGACCGGCACAACACAATGATCGAACGCACTTACATGACCGGCACAACACAATGATCGAACACACTAACATGACCGGCACAACACAATGATAGAACGCACTAACATGACCGGCACAACACAATGATCGAACACACTAACATGCCCGGCACAACACAATGATCGAACACACTAACATGACCGGCACAACACAATGATCGAACACACTAACATGACCGGCACAACGCAATGATCGAACACACTAAAATGACCGGCACAACACAATGATCGAACACACTAACATGACCGGCACAACGCAATGATCGAACACACTAAAATGACCGGCACAACACAATGATCGAACACACTAACATGACCGGCACAACACAATGATCGAACACACTAACATGCCCGGCACAACACAATGATCGAACACACTAACATGACCGGCACAACACAATGATCGAACACACTAACATGCCCGGCACAACACAATGATCGAACACACTAACATGACCGGCACAACACAATGATCGAACACACTAACATGACCGGCACAACACAATGATCGAACACACTAACATGACCGGCACAACACAATGATCGAACACACTAACATGACCGGCACAACGCAATGATCGAACACACTAACATGACCGGCACAACGCAATGATCGAACACACTAACATGACAGGCACAACACAATGATCGAACACACTAACATGACCGGCACAACACAATGATCGAACACACTAACATGACCGGCACAATACAAGGATCGAACACACTAACATGACCGACACAACACAATGATCGAACATACTAACATGACCGGTACAACACAATGATCGAACACACTAACATGACCGGCACAACACAATGATAGAACGCACTAACATGACCGGCACAACACAATGATCGAACACACTAACATGCCCGGCACAACACAATGATCGAACACACTAACATGACCGGCACAACACAATGATCGAACACACTAACATGACCGGCACAACGCAATGATCGAACACACTAAAATGACCGGCACAACACAATGATCGAACACACTAACATGACCGGCACAACGCAATGATCGAACACACTAAAATGACCGGCACAACACAATGATCGAACACACTAACATGACCGGCACAACACAATGATCGAACACACTAACATGCCCGGCACAACACAATGATCGAACACACTAACATGACCGACACAACACAATGATCGAACACACTAACATGCCCGGCACAACACAATGATCGAACACACTAACATGACCGGCACAACACAATGATCGAACACACTAACATGACCGGCACAACGCAATGATCGAACACACTAAAATGACCGGCACAACACAATGATCGAACACACTAACATGACCGGCACAACGCAATGATCGAACACACTAACATGACCGGCACAACGCAATGATCGAACACACTAACATGACAGGCACAACACAATGATCGAACACACTAACATGACCGGCACAACACAATGATCGAACACACTAACATGACCGGCACAATACAAGGATCGAACACACTAACATGACCGACACAACACAATGATCGAACATACTAACATGACCGGCACAACACAATGATCGAACACATTAACATGACCGGCACAACACAATGATCGAACACATTAACATGTCAGGCACAACACAATGATCGAACATACTAACATGACCGGCACCACACAATGATCGAACACACTATAACATGTCCGGCACACCACAATGATCGAACATACTAACATGACTGGCACAATACAGTGATCGAACATACTAACATGACCGGCTCACCACAAGGATGGGCTATAAAAAGATAAGCCCCCACACCAAAAGAATAACGTGTCAATATTTAGGTCAGTCTTGCTCGCTCAGTATTAACTTGAATTTAGAAATGTAAAAGGTTGAACCGCTGTAATACATAGGCGCACACACCTGGGTAGGTCGAGCAGACACGCGGCTATACATGTACATGTACGTCCCATTTTAATATATGTGAAAGGTCAGTTAGATGCGTATGCATTGTTACGTTTCAGGTTTAATAAAGGATATGATTTGCCTGTTTTACGTAATCCAAATCTGCAGTTTAAAGCTTCAGGGACATCAACGTGGTATAACACCGGCATGATTCTCTCTAGTGAGTACAATTGACTGCTGTCAGCGCTTGCCACAGCACGATGGATGTGGAGTCGTTCGCAAGAACGATGGCCGAGCCACAGTGAGAGACTAATTACTTCTCGCTGGCTGTTGATCGGCAGGTGGAATTTTAACAGGCTCATTATATGGTAACACTGTGTTAAAGCGAGGAAAACATTCCTTAGTCTATTCGTGCCTGCAAACGATAAGTACGTTTGGGGAAATGTGGCGTCTACGTTGTAATTAGTTAGGCGAATACACTCTGCATTTTATATTCCGGCTGCTAAGCGTTCTTTCGACGGCATGTCGAGCAGATAATCGGTATTTTTAAACCTTGTTACCTTTGATTCCTTTCGAAGGCCCAGTACGCAGCCAAGTGATGTTATTATTGTCTTTTAACGGCACATGTCAAATGAGTGAAACGAGTGTATGTTAAACAGTTGCAACTGTCAGTACTACGAGAGCGGCACATCAAGTAGTGGCAGTCGTTGGCTGGCGGGTTCATGACGCTACATGTGAACCTTTTTTAATGTATTTCACTTGATAGCGCTGATGTGATGAAGCTTATTCTGTCTGCTGCTATTGGATGAAACAAGAGTAAATAAGTGGGCGTCTACAGAGACCACATCTCAAACGAAGAGGTGCGAAACAGAACTCGGCAAGCCATTGGACCCCACGAAGACCTCTTGACCACAGTAAAACGACGCAAACTGAAATGGTATGGGCACATAACAAGATCTTCAGGGCTTGCCAATACAATCCTGCAGGGCACAGTGCAAGGAGGGCGAAGACGAGGCAGACAGAAAAAGAGATGGGAGGACAACATCCCGGAATGGACGGGGATGACACTGGGCGCCGCCATGAGGAAGACTGAGAGGCGAGAGGAATGGAGGCAGCTGGTTGCCAGGTCATCTGTGGCGCCCCAACGGTCCACTAAGACTACGGGATAGGTGAAGTGAAGTGAAGTGAAGTGAAGTGAAGTGAAGTGAAGTGAAGTGAAGTGAAGTGAAGGGATCGGTGAGTTTGCTTTGGCCCAGTCGTTGAGTGCTTTGTGTCTACGTGTCTGCATGATGACAGACATCAGCAGTTGATGTCTACTAGACACGGATAATTATGTAGCGCTATGTCGGAAAGTGGAGACACTGCAAGGTGGTTTCTTGCTGCAGACATACTGGTCATCAGAGGATGATATTCGTAATATACAAAAACGGGCATACGCTATTGCCATTACCACATCTTATTCTAGTTAATGTTCACAGTTATATTCGTTATGAAGCTTCCAAACCTGTGCGCATGATTGTCGTCATGAGTTACCAGACCAACCGTTGTAAAGATGGTTATATGATTTTACGAGGTGATTTATATCATTTTAAGAATGCCACAAGAACCCAGGCCATATTTATTATTATTGACGTTGATGACCCTTACAACTATACCGATCTGAAGATGTAATTTGTTAGATAAAACAATGCCTTACCTCCGAGATAAAAGAAAAATGTTGCAAGAAAGAGCAAATTGTTATATATTATAGAGAGGATTAAGCCCAAAATGCTAAACTTAATATGAAAATACGATTTTTAAATAAAAAACAACAAATGCTATGTTATTCAAAGAATGTCATAGAAAAATCAAAGATCCCTGATGAAATCATATAGATTCTCTTGCTTTACTTTGTGGTTGCTAAGGGAACAATTGTCGAAAATACAGAGCAGTTTTGTTGGACTTGAAAGATACACCAACTATTATAATTATAACATTGTAGACTTGTTGCCGGCGATGCGATTTGTGGGATCGTTTCCATGCAGACAATTGAACGAACAAGAGAGTCGAGCGCTTGGTTTGCTGGAAGGTTTCTAACATATTTTGCAAGGACTGAGTTTGGTTTCTTTGATTATTCTCGTCAGCAGCTGTCTTCCACTGGGGGGTATTTCACAAGATCATCATCATTCTTTAATCCTTCGATCATTTGGGATGATCCGCATCGCTGATAATTTCTCTGTAATGAACTTAGGTTTTAATGCTGCTTACAGAGATAGGTCTGCAGATCCTTGGTTGTGGGAGGCAAGGTCCAGAAAGGTCGCAGAGCACATAAAAAGGAGTACGAGAGCTTCATGTGTGCATGTTCGGCCTTGAACGTAAGGTAAAGTGTTTTCAGTGTATCACAGAGTAGCCAACTCTGTTTTTTGATCTTCTGTTTCGTGATTGGTTAGTTTTTACTAGTTGTTATCCTGGAGAAATCATCCCTCTGATAGAAGCTGCGAACCTCTTCATGTCTTCTCCATACACTTTATCCTTCGTTTCAGCTCAATTGTTCTCATGCTTTGAAATTGCGTGACTGTATCCTTTTGGAAACAGGTAATTATTTTTCAATATATATCTTTTTAAGATAGGTCCTCTGGTGCAATGGCGAATAGCTTTCTCTCTCTCTCTCTCTCTCTCTCTCTCTCTCTCTCTCTCTCTCTCTCTCTCTCTCTCTCTCTCTCTCTCTCTCTCTCTCTCTCTCTCTCTCTCTCTCTCTCTCTCTCTCTCTCTCTCTCTCTCTCTCTCTCTCTCTCTCTCTCTCTCTCTCTCTCTCTCTCTCTCTCTCTCTCTCTCTCTCTCTCTCTCTCTCTCTCTCTCTCTCTCTCTCTCTCTCTCTCTCTCTCTCTCTCTCTCTCTCTCTCTCTCTCTCTCTCTCTCTCTCTCTCTCTCTCTCTCTCTCTCTCTCTCTCTCTCTCTCTCTCTCTCTCTCTCTCTCTCTCTCTCTCTCTCTCTCTCTCTCTCTCTCTCTCTCTCTCTCTCTCTCTCTCTCTCTCTCTCTCTCTCTCTCTCTCTCTCTCTCTCTCTCTCTCTCTCTCTCTCTCTCTCTCTCTCTCTCTCTCTCTCTATCTCTCTCTCCCTCTCTCTCTCTCTCCTCTCTCTCTCTCTCTCCTCTCTCTTCTCTCTCTCTTTCTCTCTCTGTCTCTCTCTCTCTCTCTCTCTCTCTCTCCTCTCCTCTCTCTCTCTCCCTCTCTTTCTCTCTCTCTCTCCCTCTCTCGTCTCTCCCCTCTCTCTCTCTCTCTCTCTCTCTCTCTCTCTCTCTCTCTCTGTTCTGTCTTGCTCTGTCTGTCTGTCTGTCTGTCTGTCTGTCTGTCTGTCTGTCTGTCTGTCTGTCTGTCTGTCTGTCTGTCTGTCTGTCTGTCTGTCTGTCTGTCTGTCTGTCTGTCTGTCTGTCTGTCTGTCTGTCTGTCTGTCTGTCTGTCTGTCTGTCTGTCTGTCTGTCTGTCTGTCTGTCTGTCTGTCTGTCTGTCTGTCTGTCTGTCTGTCTGTCTGTCTGTCTGTCTGTCTGTCTGTCTGTCTGTCTGTCTGTCTGTCTGTCTGTCTGTCTGTCTGTCTGTCTGTCTGTCTGTCTGTCTGTCTGTCTGTCTGTCTGTCTGTCTGTCTGTCTGTCTGTCTGTCTGTCTGTCTGTCTGTCTGTCTGTCTGTCTGTCTGTCTGTCTGTCTGTCTGTCTGTCTGTTTTCTCTCTCTCTCTCTTTCTCTCTCTCGGATTTAGACAGTTGGTATTTTTGATCTTTGAGCAATTGCAACGATTTCTTGATTGATGTCGATACTTGAATCTTTCGCAGCAGATTTCGCCTTTTTGTCCGAGGAGATTCAGTTTTCTTCTTTCTTCCGGACATTTGGTGGCACGCTGGTATTTTTCCTCTATTTCCGTCATTTCATTACTTTTATTGGTTCCTGGTAACACTTCGCTCGGCCCCGTCTCACTTGCTTCCAGCCACGTTCCAGTCTGATCTCTGGTTATAATACAACTTTGTTGGGAGATGTAGGAGGTGTTCCTATGGCAGACAAAATTGTCGTCATTTCTTCTTTTCCTTGTTTACTTGATTGCTGGTACTCCCTCCATTACTTTCGATGGATCTTCTTTTCTTTGTCTGAATGGTTAGAAATAAAGTTTTCGCTTTCCAAGTCTTTTCAGCTTGGTGTACCGCGCTTGCGCTATTTGAAGCTGCTCTTCTCTTATTGGTGGATCAGCATCTCGTCGCTGCTGACACAGCCGCTGGCGTTCAGCATTTGTTTTTCTCATTATCTGCCAGAACAACACATCGTATTCATATGATAATCGTAATGGAGACCCTTCTAGTAACAGCTATAACACATTGGTATATAAATAATCAGTGTAGCAGGACTGACCATAAACGATATGTATCAGCAGTGACATCAGTGGGTAAAATGCAAAGTCTAAGTAGTAAGTAAAACTATATCCCTATTATCACTCACATGATGACCTTTTACAGGGTATGTTCGTGTTATTGATTCCATACAGACTGGGTCGGTGGGATTTTTGACAGTGAGTTAATTAAAACCATGAATAAACCTAACGTTCGACAATGTATTCAACTATTGGCCATAAACATTACAATCCTAATGCCATGAGCACCTCACCTCTTTTAATTTCCCGCCATCTCATCAGTGCTGCCATCTGATGTATGCAGCTAAACAATTTCTGGCACATATATTATATATATATATATATATATATATATATATATATATTTTTATATATATATATATATATATATATATATATATATATATATATATAAACACAGTACAGCACTAACGTAACAGTATTGACATTTGTGTTTGACGAGATAAATTGTTGGTTGTTAAATCAATAAGTACCAAAGTAAGCAATTGTAATCGCAACATTGTACATGCTTTAGTGTGTGATATATAAGTCTTCGCCGAATGGAGTTTTTAAACTGTAAATCATGCAAATGATGAACATAATATAATGCAAAGAAAATCCAACCACCCCTCATAGGACAGCAGATATTTCCCGACATGACTTGGACATTTGCTAATACAGACGATATCCTTGAATTATCACAGTGAACTTCGACTTGTTTTAATGGCATATTGGCAGCTAAAACAACGCATGGAAGTAGAATGTCACTTTATTTTATTTTTGCCAATCTACATGTCAGAATATACTGAGGACACTGAATTTCACGGTAAATATGGAATCACCTTAATATTTAATATACCTATAATTAACACGACCGAACGTCCCATGTTTCTCCCAATGGGGAGTTCCAAAGAAAAGTCACAAAATCGTACAGTCGGTGGCAGCGCATATGTCTGGTATATGTGTGTCTGTGTCTGTGTCTGTGTCTGTGTCTGTGTCTGTGTCTGTGTCTGTGTCTGTGTCTGTGTCTGTGTCTGTGTCTGTGTCTGTATTTGTTGTTATATTTTGTTATATATATATATATATATATATATATATATATATATATATATATATATATATATATATATATATATATGTGTGTGGGAGTGTATGTGGGAATGTGTGTAGTGTGTGTGTTTGTGCACACGAGTCCGTTCCTCTGTGTGTGTGTGTGTGTGTGTGTGTGTGTGTGTGTGTGTGTGTGTGTGTGTGTGTGTGTGTGTGTGTGTGTGTGTGTGTGTGTGTGTGTGTGTGTGTGTGTGTGTGTGTGTGTGTGTGTGTGTGTGTGTGTGTGTGTGTGTGTGTGTGTGTGTGTGTGGTGTCTCTGTGTGTGTGTGTGTGTGTGTGTGTGTGTGTGTGTGTGTGTGTGTGTGTGTGTGTGTGTGTGTGTGTGTGTGTGGGGGGGTGAAAGATTGCCCCAAATGTTTATTTTAGGTAAATCGTCACTGCCAATTTATTTTGGATTTTCATTCACAAATACGAGGATGTGTTGCATGATTCATCAAATCTGCATCATGAACATAGTAATGTGCATGTGTTTCATCCTGTACATTGACGATATCACTTTTTCCATTCACTGTTCGTTAGGTTTCATTACTTAATATTTCCGACTTCATTTGGTGTTTCTATCAACAGCTGATCCGGACATGTATATTGTATTATGCAACTGGTGATTAAAGCTGGCGAAGTATGCACGGATCATTAACGCCATTTACTTATACTTATTGATAAGCCTAATGTAACTAGATAAATTCGTTTTACGTACACCATTTCAAACTAATATTATATTTACTGCGTATCTTCCTTGCACTGACGTAACCACTGGTGGCTGTAGGGAGGGCGAGACGTGTACCCGGGGGGTCTGCTCAAATCTCCTCAAAATTGATTGCCATGGGCAACCAGATCCACTTCGTAATATACGAAGTGGATCTGGTTTTTTTATAACATATTATGTTACAAAAATTGCCCTATTGTTAGTTCGTAGATTATGCCGGTGGTCATAACCATAGATTCAAATCTGCACTTACTGCTAACTATGTGTTTAAAAATATGTTATTCAGCTTTTGTATATAATATTGATAACACATTATTGAAACTTACGCAAATTAAATGATCTATTTACCACAACAGGGTTGTTTATAAATGATGCAAAATGCATTATCTAAGGTGTAACAATATATGCACTTGTATTTTACATTGTGCCCAGTCAAAACGTCAGTAATCATGTTCCAGAAACAATGTTCCGCATATAATTATAATTGGTTCACTTTAAATAGATACGTTTCCTATCATATCTTTATTAGAATGTATATCAAGTGATTGTCTAATTATTGTATTATTTATGCTATTGTCAATTATGTAATCCTCTCTCTCGTGTATTGGGTAGGTTTGTGCATCCCACGTGAATCTGTTGCAAATAATGATTTATTCAATCCTAGGTACAGAACGGACAGTGTGAAAGGTCCTTAGTCATCAAATCTAGTCTCATTGCTGACTTAACTAATACGGATCGTCACGCACCAGTATGTTATTGGTGCAATGATTTTTTGTACACATCTACATTTAACGACCATACTATACTCATATTGTGCGGTTTGCTGACTAGAACTATTGCATACAACGCGAGGAGAATTACATGCAGCGCAACTATCTGTTCAGTACTGATGTTGTGCTCAATATTGGTCTAACGTTAAGTGCGAAATGCGAAATGAAAATAATACACATGTTGCTTGGCTCAGCGTTGTCTCTTCAACGACCTACGTTATTGTTGAAAATGTACCAATATAAGTCATTGTATATGCAAAAAAATTGTGCGATTATTTGTTTCTGCAAGCGTACAATGTTGGAGTGCGAGACTATAACTAGAATCAAGTGCCTGTTAATCGGATTCAGTCAGATGACGGGAGTAAATAGTTAGTGTGTCTCATTACCAGTTTGTATTAAGACTATTACTATACGTAGATGAATAAGAATTCGTTTTATTCGACAATTACTTCAAACAATACATACATACAATACATCCAAGCCCAATTCAGAACAACATAAATATATAAAATCACGGCAAATATTATAACGATGTATATATTTAATAATATAACATAGGGTCAGGAGAATCCTCAAAGATCATGCTAGTCGCTATCGAGGAGCCACCTTAAGGCACCACTTAACTTACACATGCCAACAAATTCTTCTACAAACAAAACACATAATATGAATGTGCATGTGTGCAGCTTACATGGTTATTGTATTTTAGGCACGGGTTTGTATATATTGTATAACGTTGATAGGTGTTTTTTTCGTCTTCATTTTGCACACAAGCATAACAGTTTTGCCTCGTGCATTAGTGTATGTCATTGTGTCATTCTGTGACTTTTTTCATTTAGATTTTAAATAATTGTGTTTTTTCACTTATATTGACCATAAAGGACTAAAAAAGTTTCCATTTTGTTCGTCCACTTTCTGGTGGGAAAATTCAAGATGGCCGCCACCGGCCACCAAAATTGTTATAATCGCTAGATCTTTGGCAATATATATATATAATATATATAATATATATATATATATATATATATATATATATATATATATATATATATATATATATATAGTATACGCAATTATGTAGCAAATATACGTCCTGTGACTTTTTAATGTATATTTTAAATAATTGTGTTTTTCACTTATATTGACCTTAGAGTACTGGAAAAAAATCTGTTTCCATTTTGTTCGTCCACTTTTTCGTGGGAAAATACAAGATGGCCGCCACCGGTCACCAACCCCCAAATTGGTATAGTCACTATATCTTTGGCAATAAACGGTATAGAAACTTGAACTCTATAATGTATGTTTTGATGTATGATCAACCCAATGTAACCATTATTTTGATGAAAATAAAAATTAAGTTATACCAGCCATATAGGTGTTAAAATAGCCATAAAACGTAAGATCCAAAATATGTTTCAGGAACTTCTTGAAGAATGTAGGTTTTCGTTTTCCCTGTGTCCTGTGTCCAGTGATGTCTGCACCAGCAAGTGCATGAAACCCTGGTAGAGCTGCTTGTCTTGTCAGGACCCAGAGCATCGTAGATAGGCTTGAGTTTGAGAGGGCGTCACTTAGCTCCTGTGCCAATCATGAGTTCTGGAACGCTGCGAATCGCCAACACAAGTTCATTTGTATCACTGAAATACATGTGTACAATGATACCTAAATTACCCAATGCTACAACTGCATACAGTGTTATCAATTTATCTGCTTATTTCTGTATACTGCGAATTCTGCATATGAATGGGCTGCAAAGACACCTTTGTGTGTGGGAGAGACGGTAGGCATTTTGCAGAACTGGACAGCCTTTTCTATACGGCACAAAGTGAGGCTCGCCTTTGTTTCCTTGCTATTCAGGAATGCCGTTAGATCTTTGTGGGTGCGTTATCATAACCTTATTGCCCGGGTCAGAATATCTGCCAGCTGTTCTTTGTTGTCTTTCAGCTGTTGATCTTTCAGCTAATTGTGCTGTAGTCAGCAACGAGTAAGTATGCCTCGCAGTTGCCGAAAGACTTGGTGTCAATTGCGCAAATAAAGAATGCTGAAAGCTCTTGACAATTATCAATGTGAATTTTTGGAACATTCAATTCATGCACAACAGCCATGCCATCGAATATGATGGTAGGTGGTTGTTAACTGTCTGGATGCTGTGCCTCAGTCAGGTATGCCCTATCATCCATCGTAGGTTGTCTCTGGTACATTGACATTGCTGTGGCATGAAACACATTTTACCCTCAGGTGTGTCTACCTGACCATCAATGTTATGAACAGAAAAGCGAAGCCTTTTCTGCCGATGAAGACCTGAGTGCACATAGTTCCCAGCGTGTTCCTCCATGTTCTTCTGCACTCCCTCGGCAGATTGAGTTACGCATTGTTTGACTCTTTGTATGGAATGCCAACTGCAGACTTTGAGAAGACTTCCGCTAGCATTAATGGAGTTTCGACAGTTGATCAGAAACCAGGTGCATCTACTGACTTGGGCGGGTACAATGCTTGGCGATCAGCTATGTGAGTCTGCATGATTAGTTGAGATAAGAATGATGCTGATCGATGCAGGGCGTGCATGCGTGCTTCCGTTTTGACAATGTATGGGGTATACAGCATACACAATATCATATTGTGGAGTTCCTGTGGAACTCCAGCTTCTCCAACATCATCTAGCGATCCTTTAAAAACCCGTGGGTCTTTCGTTGCCTGCGTAATTGGCTTTGCTGGCTACCTCTCTTATTGCTTCATGTTGTGCCTCCATAGAGTGCATTAGCATGGTGTTGTTGGCGCTGTGAACTGTACGTTAGCAACATTCCGTTGAATGTTCTCCCTCAGCAGTTGCCTTTCACTCTTGGTACGCGTGTATGTGGAGACACGTAATGAAATAAAACAAACAATTGGTCAATTATCAGTTTATCTTTCTGAACCGCCAAGGAAATATGTGATTTACTGCCGATTACGACATATTAACCAAACGAAATGTACTGCACCCGAAGCGTATGGGCGTATCTGTAGTGTTTTTTTAGAAAGAGGTCGGATCTGATGTCCTACTGAAATGTACATATATTTAAATTATGGAATTTATTACAATACACATGCATTAAGAGACACGCTAAGTAATCATCGTGTCCAAAAGCTTTGATATGTATTATTATTATGTTCGGTATGTAAAATGGTTTTAAAGTGGTAATACCGACAATTTATAAAAATTACTGAAAAAAACCCAGCAGAATGTATAGTAAAAAACAACCGATTAGTTTATTTATCCATCATAAATGAAGAGATTAAATATATTTTGGTTCCGCTGGGCCTGCCTTTTAATAGTCTTTCCAAATGTGATAGAAAATATGTTTACATCCAACATTTGCTGTCCATATGTACCCATTTTAAGGTCATTTTAATGCGTATATGGTTGGTATAACTTTATTTAAATTTCTTTCATTCAAAAATAGTTGTATTCGATTCGTCATACTTTAAAACATATAAAACGACTATGCGTTCAAGTTTCTATAACGTTTGTTGCCAAATATATAGTGATTGTAAGACTTTCAGTAATCGGTGGCGGCCATCTTGAGTTTTCCCACAAAAAGGGAACGAAAAAAATGGAAACGGTTTTTTCCCGTTCTTTATGATCAATATAAGTGAAAAACCACAATTATATAAAATCTATATGAAAACGTCACAGAACATGTATTTACTACATAACTCCGTATACTACATGTTACTTACTTGGAAATCCTTGTGAACTATGTGAACTAAGATTTCTAAGTATTTCTTGGACTATATCGGGAAGATTATTTCATAACATTGCATTTGCAAAATCATGTTTAACTAGATAAGTGTATATTTTATTGTTGTATAATTATCATGTACCTCATATTTAAGTTATGGCTAGGGTAAGTTACGGTTAGGCTTCTAAAGATTAGGCACAGGACCACCCTTCTATCGTTTTCCGCAGTATCACACGTACAATGACCAAAGATTACGATATTGTCCGAGCATGGATAAGTTGGTAGTCAACGCTGTCCATGTCTCTGTTATTGATAGGTTCCGATTGATTTTTGTTCCCGCTAATCAGTTTGCGGGCGGCGGTTATCTAATCTTGGAGACATAACGCTAGGGCAAGTCACTTCACACGTGATTTGACGCGACTTGACAGTGAAAGCCGAACAACAATTTATTCCCTATTAACACGGCTAGCTCTCGCTTTCCCGGTCGCCCGAAGCATCACAGCAAATCATCATGATTGGTTTTCGGCTTAAGGGAGTTTCAGAAAGAAAGTGCCGTTGTTATTACTGTAAATACGGGCGGCACTTTTATGTGGGCGTTGCTATTAGCTTGGTCAGTGGAGCGTCATCAGTAAATTAGCTTGCCTGACTGAGTGTGCACTATTGTCAACATGCACACGTACACGCACCCGCACACGCACACGCACTGCACATGCACATGCACATGCACATGCACATGCACATGCACATGCACATGCACATGCACATGCACATGCACATGCACGTGCACGTGCACGTGCACGTGCACGTGCACACGTGTACACGTGCACACGTGCACACGTGCACACGTGCACACGTGCACACGTGCACACGTGCACACGTGCACACGTGCACACGTGCACACGTGCACATGAACGAATATGGCTATGTTATGAGAATTAATTGTTCTCAGGTAGGAAATTGGGAAAGAATTAACAGCACGCAATAATATAAGTGGAGAAAGAATATAAATTAAACGTCAGAACGCAATTATTCACACACACACACAAAACAATAAATAAATAATAACAAACTGTAACAAATAATTTAATAATTTAAAAAGAATAATAAATGCAACTGGTTTATTGTTTTTGTTCTTCAAAATCCTCATGTGTTATGTTGACTTAGTGTATTGAATTAAATTAAAATTGGCTACAGTTATATACCGTACACTTTCTACGCAATAACCGACATGCTTAGTTAATCTGCTACGTTTCTCTGATCTCTAGGACCTGTTTCCACACAACTTTGTGTTCCGAAAACTAAGCTTAATATTGGCAAATATTCAATACTCTGGAAGCAACTCCCTATTACAATTAAACCTTCTGAAACTATAGCTATCTCTCATAAAAAACTAAAAACGTATTTTCCTTAATTGCTATTCCACCATACATTTTCGGCGGTTGCATGCTTCAATGACGATTTTTGCCAGTCCCCGTTTATGATTATGCTAAATGATTTGATTTGCTGCGCCTGTGAGCTTGACTATTCAATGATATAGGCGCTGTGAGAGTGGTAAAATTATTACTATCATATTATCATTATTATTGATGCGACGCAGAGAAAACACAACCGTAGCACCGTGGCTACGTAACGATTCCACGACCATCCACACACGCACACGCACACGCACACGCACACGCACACGCACACGCACACGCACACGCACACGCACACGCACACGCACACGCACACGCACACGCACACGCACACGCACACGCACACGCACACCACACACACCACACGCACACCACACACACACACACACACACACACACACACACACACACACACACACACACACGTATTCATAACGTTTATTTCGAATATCATATCGTAATTGCAGGGGGCCATCCGGCATCTAAGCAAACTGTATGCGTGTGTATGTGTGTGTGTGTGTGTGTGTGTGTGTGTGTGTGTGTGTGTGTGTGTGTGTTGTGTGTTGTGTGTGTGTGTGTGTGTGTGTGTGTGTGTGTGTGGGTGTTTGCGTGTGTGTGTTTGTGCGTGAGACGAACGATTAATTTTATATACAGTTGTTAGATTCAACCATTATCCGTACGGTAAAATGACACATATGGTAGTCAGCTTAAGAAATAAACCTCTCACAAAGCGGTATGTAACGCTTCAACAAGGTATATGTAAATCATAATAACAATGTGCATGATCTGAAGCAGGTGCTAGTAATGATTTTATTGGGAATCGAAATAAGTGTTATCATAACTACAATCTCATTACGTCTAGTGCAAAGAAACATCGTAGCAAGACAGGGCAAGTTCATTACCTGACCAATCTATTGACAATTATGTCATGTAAGTTCAAATGTTGGATGGTAGGGAACGGACCAACAACTGGCTGCCTGATTAATAGGGCCACGAAGTACAGGGGTTTCAGGATGCCTGTTTAAGATTTTCTTTCACAGTCCTACCATTTCACACACACACACACACACACACACACACAACACACACACACACAAAAACCACACACACACACACACACACACACACACACACACACACACACACACACACACACACACACACACACACACACACACACACACACACACACACACACACACACACACACACACACACACACACACACACACACACACACACACACACACACACACACACACACACACACACACACACACACACACACACACACACACACACACACACACACACACACACACACACACACACACACACACACACACACACACACACACACACACACACACACACACACACACACACACACACACACACACACACACACACACACACACACACACACACACACACACACACACACACACACACACACACACACACACACACACACACACACACACACACACACACACACACACACACACACACACACACACACACACACACACACGTTCATAATTCAAATATAATTAAGCTATGGATTATCCACTTCTGTCGATGGCCGCAGCATACGAATTGACAGAGCAATGTTTTCAATGTACATGATGGCTAATGGCTATTAAGGATTCAAAGTAATAGTTGTCCGGTTACTAGACTACGGTCAAATTGCATTTTGTTGTTATTATTTTCTTGGCCTCACCGTCGTCAGGGGTTGAGGTGATCAAGATTTCCTTTTCCATTGTCTTTTTTATTCTTCTAACTATTCTCTTACTACATTCTCTGTCAGCAGTCTCCAATTCATTATATCTTTTTTACATTCTTCTCCCACTCTTTCTAGGTCACTGTCAATGCAATCTCCGTCGCAATTTCGGTCTTCCTCGCCTCCATTTCCCCTCCACTTTCTGGGCATCTGCTCTCTTTGCCAGTTTTGCATCTGTCATTTTTTTCTACACAACCAGCCCATGTGCTCCTCACCAATTTATTTTTAGAATGTTCCTTTATTCAAACCTCCAATCTCATTTCATCCGTTTGATCTTATCGGCTCTCTTAACTCCCACGATTATTCTTATCAGATTGTTTTTCGCAAATCTGGACCTTCTCTTGTTGTTTCTCTGTTAGTGCCATCGTCTCTAGTGCATTCATATATGCCTGGGTAACACACGAGCTGAGCACATTGCCTTTATGTTTACGCGATATGTTATATCTCCCATCACCCCTTCGACTTTCCTCCAAGCGTTTGCCCCCGCTGAAATCCTCATTGTTACCAAAGCAATTAATTCAGTGGATTTTGCACTGGGGAAATGCCACTTCCTATAATGAATTTATAAATTGTAATACGCAAAGTTACATGTTGTGAAGTTAGTGGTTGAACGCCAACGCCACATCATCTATGTTAACGTAGGGATGTATAATTATAATTTCATCAGTGTAAGTGATTTTGCCTCCTGTAAATGGTTTTGATGAACTAGCTGCCAGCTACATTGGTTGTCATGTCGGTATTAATTTTAAGCGAGTTGGGTTTGAATCATATATATATATATATATATATATATATATATATATATATATATATATATATATATATATAGTTTGCTTGATTGACGGGTGGCCCCCTCCAATGCAAAATCCTGGCTACGCCACTGTGTATGTTATAGGCACTTACTCAGTGACTCCACAGAACCATGGACGCCCGTCTTTCTCTTCTGGTGCTCTTTATCGTTCTCTCGTGTTTGAGCGATGCGAAAAGGCAAAGGAACCGGAAATATCGCGACAACGACTCCACTTGCCAACTGGAAATACGTTGCCCAGACGAAACAGCACAGACAGCGCTTCCGGTCAGTCTGCCTATTCGAGGACCTCGTGGACCCCCGGGAAAGGATGGTGCGACAGGTGCAGCGGGAGAGGACGGAATGCCGGGACTGCCTGGACTACCTGGTCAGTGCCGCCGGCGTAGTGTGTGTATGGAGACATAGATAATAATAAACATCGGTTTAACCCGAACTTTGTTTAATGATATAACATTTAGGAATATAGGTTTATTGGGTTGTATATATGACACATATATATATATATATATATATATATATATATATATATATATATATATATATATATATATATATAATTGTTAGTAGTACTGTATATTTTGTATTTCAATAATTATATAAACTCTTTATAATTCAATAGTATGTTGATTTTCAATCACACTGATTTATGTTTTTATTGGGTATTTTTACGTGTCACATCCCGAAAGTGAAATCACAAAAAATCAATCACAGAAAATTGAAATGTTTCTAGCTGTTTCATTGTAAGATAGTACACAGATAGTTTCCACAGTGGAGAATGTATTCTGACACATTGCCAGTTCGGTGATATTTTAATATCAATATCGCCGCCATTGTCGTATTTACATGTATGCAGGGCAATGAATAATGACGGCATACTGTCAAGTACGCGCGAATTCGACCAACCGATCAATCCGTGCATCCACTCGTTTCCTGGTTGAAAGATACGGTGACATTAGTGCATAATATGTGTGATCGTTTACAAAGGCGACGTGTTGACAATACCGCACTTAATGTAGATATTTATTGCATGTGATCGATTTATTTTGCAAAATCGTCGCCAAATATTCTGTTCGTGGAACCGCACTATTGTACGAATGGCTGACGCAAGAAAGTCGTTATCCTTTAAAACCGTCGACTCCAAGCTTTATTATGGAGAACCGTGTGTGTACATACGATTAATTCAACTAGAAAGCACACGAGTAATGTTTTCTCAGATAGTTCTTCTGTAATTTGCATGTCTTTCAGCATATTTGAATCGTGGTCGATTGTAATGTATGGACGCCAGCTGACCTTATGAACAGTCACACAGATCTACATATGTTTAACGTAACTCGTGAGCCGCTTGAATAAGCAGAATAAACGGGAGAAGCAGGAGAAATGTATCACACACACACACACACACACACACACACACACACACACACACACACACACACACACACACACACACACACACACACACACCCACACACACACACACACACACACACACACACACACACACACACACACACACACACACACACACACACACACACACACACACACACACACACACACACACACACACACACACACACACACACACACACACACACACACACACACACACACACACACACACACACACACACACACACACACACACACACACACACACACAACCAGATGATGCATAAGAAGCATAATACACAGAATATGGAAATAATTCTATTAAGACGCACGTAATACAAGAACGAATACAAGTAATTAAAAACAAAAGACGCAAACACGGCAATAAGAAATATAATGTCTGGTCGGTACTACGTCGGCGTCGTTTTATATTGGACCATCACACTACCTACCCCACCGATATGTATTTAGATACTTGCTATATTGGTTCAAAGCATCAATCACCCAGTCAATATGACGTGTGTTAATTGCAACAGTGTGTAACTTTTTTTATCCTATATAGCAAGTACAACACGACGTAATCGTAGGGTAGATAGTCCTTTGAACCAACACGAAACGTCCTACTTGATTGACCTGCAAATATACCACCTATAGTGTGTTTGCGCAACGTACGCACGAGAATACATGCAACACACTCGGCAACTGTAAAAAGTGTAACGCGCCTCTCAATTCCAGGTCTCTCAGCACAGGAGCCTCCCAAGGTAGCGTTCTTTGTCGGTCTGTCGGACAACATGGGGCCCGTTACTGAGCACACTGACATCATCTTTGACCGGGTACTCACGAATGTCGGCAACGCGTACAGCCCGTCCACCGGGCGTTTCGTCGCTCGGGTGAACGCCACCTTTCAGTTCAACATTGTCGTCGCGGCACAGGGTAGACAAAAGGTAAGATATCGTGGTGAGCTTTTACCAGCAAAATTGACATCGTATTATATTCGTAACTAACAGACGGGAAAAATATCCGCTCGCACAACAATAATCGATATTGAGGTAACGATTTAAACCGCAGCGTGGCACTTAGTAGGGACTCATTATAAACTATGTAGTTTGATTAAAAATAACAGAATAAGTGTTTGTTTAACATACATTAATTTATATACCCACGATGAAAGAAACATTTTCGAGGTGCTACTAGATCTCTCTAAGTTTTACTAACTTCCAATCATTTTCAAAATTTGTGTATTACTTTCCAGGCACTTTCGTGTAAGCAACTATCATATTTACATTCATTGCCTATCCCCTGTAAGAAAACCTATCCAGCTTCGATCATCTAGTTCTGATTAACTTTTTCCCTAGCGTAAATACTAATATTAGGACTATGGCTTCTTCAGAAATGTCTATAGGTATGCAGCACCATACATCATAGCCATGTACATGTATTTTGAAAGAAATAATCATCAGATATAAAACAGTGTTAGTTTTATACTGATTAGTTATATATCACCATAAATAATACATTTATACTCTTTGGAATATGCTTCCGCTAGCATTAAATCAGTTGAACATATTGCCAAATTCCGCCGTCATTTAAAAACCTACCTTTATAACCTTGCTTATTCATCCTGGAGTATCAATTTATATGTGGCCAACCGAAATATTTATTGACTTTGAGATTGATCAATTGTTTTGTATTGATGCACCTCTAAGCGTGATTTCTGCGGATTTCTAAGACGCAATATAAGTTATCATGCTATTATTATTATTATTGTGTGTGTGTGTGTGTGTGTGGCGTGCGTGCGTGCGTGCGTGCGTGCGTGCGTGCGTGTCGCTGACGGCTTTATCTAATATCATAAACGATACATACTATTTCAGTTCCATCATCACTGTTTTCAGTTAAAACACCCGCGACGTCCCATGGTAGATGTTTCATATTAGATGTTTCATGTTAGATGTTTCATGTAAGATACCCGTCACACGCGCTATGTTCTACATTTACGTGAGGCAACATTATACCCCAAGATTAACGCCAACATTCACAAACTTCCACCACATGATGACACAGTTGCAAATGCAGGCGATGCATAATTAATAGGTTTTCGAAATTAATGTTGCTGTCATTGGTATAGGCCAGGGCAGTTTGAATCCATTGTTGCTTGAACAAAGTGACGAATTTTACTGTAAAGGGAATGGAGAGCGACTTCATTACAATCAAAGTATTATTTTATCAAAATAACATTTGGTTAACTGTTATGCGGAGTTCAATGTACAAATATATGTTTGTTCCACACGATTCGTCTAAGAGCATCAATAATATTAACTCATTTTTGCAAACCCTGCTTGAACAGAACAATAATATATATATATATATATATATATATATATATATATATATATATATATATATATATATATATGCGACTGACAATTCCAGTTATATGTGCGTATTGAACATGATCTAAGACACAGCGCGTGTCTCTCTTGTAGGCCGGCGTAATGCTATTGAAGAACGGCAACATGGTGGCGACCGTATGGGCGGAGAGCATCCCATTCTGGGGGTCCTCCTCCAGTGTCGCCATCCTCAGCCTCGAGCCAGGGGACCAGGTGTGGTTGATGCTACTGAACCGCGCCTCCTTCCTGCATGGCTACATGTACACAACCTTCTCCGGGTTCCTCATCTTCCAGAATTGATCCGCACATTGGAATGAAAAACACGCCCGAGCTGGTAGATATATATAACTCCACAAAGTTGCTGTACGGAAATTGCAGCAGGACATTTCTGTGGTCCGTGTGAAGAGGAACATGATTCGCTGACGTTGTTGGTGGATGTGTACGCGTGATCTGCAAAGTGTACGAACATGAACTGCGCAGATGTTCCGTGTTAATGATCTGAGTCACGTGATTAACAGTGAGCGATATGTTGTGTCGTCACACGAGGTTATTCAATTTATTTGATCGACGTAGTGTCTGTCTTCATGCATTATTTACTCCTTGTGTCGCCGAAGGCATATGACGAGGGCAACTTGTTTGCATTAACTACACAATGATGTCAACTGCAATACTTGCATCGATGTTACTATCTTCTTTCAGTTACCCCGTTGCTTGTGAAAGCTAATCTTTCTCACGTATCGCTGGTTTCAGCTTAGGAAGAGACTGAATCACCATAAACTCCCTCGACGGTTTGGTTTCTTCAAACACTGGAACGAAACGTGGCAGTTGGCAGACCGACATCTTTGTTCTAAGTATTCGGAATGGCTCTATTGATGAGAGACATTTTTGCACGAGTAATAACAATAATAATAATAACAACATAGTTACAAAGACTATTCGAAAAGGAATAAAATAAAGACACAAACAAACTACACCCTGTATTGAAACAGTCTATCATCTCACAACTGCGAATGATTCTCTTGACTAACACTCAGACAACATAAAATTAAACGGAAGTGTTTATTACTTCCCAAAATTAACAACTACTAACTATCATCTTTGACACTGATGTTCAAAATAGCTCATTTAATAGTAGTAAACATGTAAAATAGTTCCCACAGTGACTGGCACGTGACACCGTTAACCAGCAACCACGAACATATATTATACTATATATATATATATATATATATATATATATATATATATATATATATATATATATATATATATATATATATATATATATATATTAAAGTGGTTACATGTACGACATTTTTCATATCACCGAGTTACAAAATTAAATGACATTGTGTTTCACCTATAAGTCGTTTTTATAATTGAATGGCCCAGTGGTTCAACTATTAGTGCGTTACATAAGTTATATGGTATGGCATACGCTTCACATATTAGTGCATGTCTTGTACATAACATATAGTGCGACTGGACAGTTTTGGGTATGTTACTATATGTAACCTGTGATCGCCTTAAGGGAACGGGGATAAGAAAAGGTAGGATGTAATAACTCTTAACATAAAAACGATATACGTTTACTTGGTAACATGCTGATTAAATACAGTAAACTATTTATTCGAACAACACAAAAAAGGGACAAGTAGTTTTGTGTTGTTCTGACCGATAAACTACAGAATGTTAATAGAAAATATCAGTTTCACACGTTATTAGGTGTAATGATTTAAATACTAATTTCGACGAGTTCGTCATTAAACACTGAGTACTGAAAGTGCAGCTCACGTTGATATGACCACGAATGAACCTGATCTACGATACATAGAGAGTTGAACAGACAAATGAAAGACATACAGAGTAATATCAATTTCGTATGTAAAACGTATATTTTTATGGGATTAAAAAGTTTCATTTCGCGTTTCCAAGTCAAGACTTTCGTCGAAAGTGACACGTTGACTTCATCACTACGAATGACGCCATCATATACTTTGCTACAATCATGTTATAAACATTAACGTTATAAGTTTTCCGAAGTAAAAAACTAAAAGAGATACGAATTTACCACACTAACTTGGTAACACTTGTGAAGAAACAGCTGTATTAATCTCGTTGAAGTGGTAAACGATAGGAAAAGACCGTATTGTCTTAGTAAAATACGAAAAAGGTACAAGGTTATCGCCTCAAAACAATAAAATTAGATTACGGCTGTGGTCAAAGTGTGTCTAACCCTATTTAGTGGTTATTTTGACAGCGAGATGACAATCGCATCAAGTGTTGTGTTAGAGTTGTCCGCTAGACGGTCCTAGCTTTTAACGTAGTGTCGTCACAACCCAACATTTTTAGATTTGGTTATGACTTTGTCGTTTTATGATCGAAGGCACCGCAGTTTTCCGATAGAACGTTACGAAAGTCCCAAGTTGATTCAATAAAATACGACAGTGACAAACCTGTTGCAGTGAAACGCTAGAATAATCAAAGTTTACTACACATTATCTCGTTGAGCTAAAAAAATATTAGGTGATTAACATACCGCCTTAGTAAAATATGAAAACAAGGCAATGTTATCACGTCGAAACAGAAAATATTCTGATTTTTACTACAAGTTGCAAAGCTAGCTTAGTTAAATATATGAAAACATCCTCCTTTCTATCTCGCTAGGGTGGTAAATGTTAGGAAATCACTATACCGATTAAGTGAAATACGAATACTTGACAAGATTATTGACTCGAAACGCTAAAGGTTATGCTATAACTGTGATGGAAACCGCCATTTTCCCGGAAATTATGTTTTTGCACGTGACATGAAGCGTCCTTTTAACGGAAGTTATGTTTTGAACGTGACCGGAAACTTACATAACTTTGTCTGTCAAGGATAGACTATGAAAGTTGTCATGTGACAACGTGGGTGATGGTATAACAACGAAGTTAATAATAGTTTGTGTAATAAGCTCGAATGATCATACATGACACAACGGGGACCTGGTTGAACGCTAGTCATAACAGGAGAAAGAATAAGCATTACGGTTTGTACATGTAAAACACAATAATACTTTTAGAAAGTACCGTTTACCTACCTACTTTAAAAATAAGACACGTACATTGGGCATTAGTTCACGTCATATCCGACAGATGGTTCCACTTGTTCTTTGACCTAGTTTGTAGTTCACCACATATCTGTCAGGGGCGCTACATGACCTTATATTAGCGGTGCCCTTGTACGACGCACAGTCGTAGGCAAGAGGGTCGACGGTCATTATCTCCTATACCTTCAGCTGACGCGGTGACTTGCCGTAGTAGTACCAACCACTTGAAATCCTACAACGTCGTTCACTGACGCACTGTAACTGATTCAGATTGAGCCAGCGTCCCTCGATGAGAACAGACAGCTCCCTACTGCCCTGGCTTGGACAGCAAGCTTCGCTAGATAGACATGCACTGTGATGCACCCGCACTGGACATGGAGGATCAGGTGTGTAACCAAACTAGATATTTATGTATGTTAGGCGCACACCTGGGAAAGAAACCAACGTTTTCTCGGTAGAGATATAAATTATAACATGGCGCAATGACCATTTTCCGGAAGACAGAAATTGTCGCATTATTGAATATAATATTTGTTGTTGACAACCTAACTACCTGGAGAGCGGACACACTGCATAGCGCGCTGCGTTAAGCCCTGTTTGGTATAGTTTTATAAAGACACAATAACTTATAACCTTTTATCTTCCTCCGCTCCAGTTGTATTAGCCCACTGTTACATAAGATAGATAAACAACAATAACATTGCGCATGTGCTATGATATGTAGGTGACCTACACGATGAACATGATGAAAGTGACACAAGTGGCCTACATGCAGAACGTGATGATGATAATTAATCACAACAATCAATCAAAACCCTTCTTCATCAGCAACAGCCAATCAAAACGCTCGCCATGATCGCCTCTTGACTATTTAAAAAGTAGCTTCAAAATAAGACACCCGTATTTTGGGGGTATTAGTTCACGACATATCCGTCAGATGGCTCCATTTGATCTATCATGTAGTTCGTCACCTATCCGCTAAGGGACGCTACATGACCCCCTAACCCCATTTGTTAAGATAAGACGCACGAATTTCGTGACATGTTCGCTAGGGGCACCACCAGTTCATCAACTATTCGCTAGGGGCGCCACTTTTATATTTGCCCTTGTTGCGTGACCTATACCTTTGACCTTGAGCTTTGACCTTTCATCGGTGGCATTCCACCGCACCACACGTTCCTCCACTTCGCTGCTCCATATCATGAGAATCACATACTATACTTGATCATATATTCTGTCGTTCTCCTCTTGTTGGCCTTCTCGGTAGGGATGAGATTGGCCATGATTACTTTCATCTTTCCTTCGTCTTTTCTTTCCTCTCCTCACTTTTCTCTCACAGCTTTCTCTGTCAACAGTTCAACACCTATCTTTTGCTGTTCTCCATTCTCCTTCCAATCTGTCCTTTATCTCTTGTAGTGAACTTGCAGTGTTTAAACGATGGTTCGGGGATCGCCAACACATTGCCAACAAATAACGCTAGCTATCGTAATGGATGTCGAGGACGATTCCGCTCTCATATTGTGCAGTGAGCAATAGCAAAGAGGACAAAGGAAGGATCGGATAGTGATGGTTGTGGGCCGCATGAGCCCATGGAGATGTGGGAGACGCGGCTCATCAGCAATGTGCCAACAATAAACAACTGAACGTCAGTGAGACAGTATCTGCTCATCAACTGCCGCTTCGTTCGGGGTCAGCGACTTGGTGATTGGTTGCTCACTCTGAATGCATGCGATGAGATTTGTTAATGGTTTTTCGCTTTCTGACACACAAACTATTCCCGCTGGGTGCCAGTATTCTTCAGGGATATGTCGCGCTTACCAGAGACCCACCCATCAGTCCATGAGGCGTTTATGGCAGGGAAGTTTGGTGTGCAACGTGACGACAAGAAGTCTTCACTGATGGCACTTGACCAGAGCCAAGAGCTCTGCATCCAGTTTCTGAAGGAAGATAGTGGAGCAAAAGGCCTATATGGACAGCAGGAATCTAAGGAGGTCATCGAACTCTTCAAACCTGAAGTACTAAGGGCCATTGATGAGTTTGAATGTGCCTGTTTCTCTGCCTCAACCCCCAACGAAAGTTTGGAGCATCCAACCATCGGCAAAAACATGCTCACAGAGTTTGTGACTGACAGAATCCAAAAAGCCTCCAAGCCCTTGTCCGACGTAATAAAAAACCCAACCTGTACACATTCTCAAACAGACCATCAGCGGATCTAAAGAAGGGTGCTAACAAGCTGGGGTTTGCTAAGCCGAATGCAGCTCTCGTCACCAAGTTGTTCTTGTCCTTACAAGCACGTCCTGAAGCAGATATAGATGCATTCGTTAAGCATGAGAATCAGCGAGAACCACCGTCTTTATCAGATCGAGGTAAGCTGCTTCAAGGAACCAAGTAAGATATTATTGCTTGTCTACCAGGCATGCCTGCTCCGGGCCGCTCTAAAGCAGTAAAAGAAACTACAGTGGTTATTCTTGATATGGCCGCAGTCATACACATCATCAAACTCCAGCGCGCCAGAATCTTTGGGGAGTACATGCAGATGCAATTGTTGCCATGCATGCAGAGTCAGATAACGGAAAACACATAAAGAGTGGACGCAATCTGGGACACATACCAAGAGGCGAGTCTCAAGTCACAAACTCGTGCCAAGCGGGGTGAGACTTCAAGTCATCGAACACGAGTCTCTGCCAAGATACCTATCCCCAAGGGAGTCGAATGGCAGAAGTTCCTCAAAGATAACCAAAATAAAGATGAGCTATTCCAATTCATCGGTCAGGAACTTCAGAGGAGCACAGTTGAATCAACATACCACCTCCTCACAACAAAGGCTGACATTGTACTCAGTAACAAAGCAACTGATATATCAGCCTTGTCCCCATGCCAGCAAGAAGAAGCAGACACGAGGATGATGCTCCACTTACGTCATGCTGCCATGCAGGGTCACACTAAGGCCATCGTCAGGACGGTAGATAGTGACGTGGTTGTTTTGACCATCAACATCTTCTACGAGCTAGGTCTCTCCGAACTGTGGGTCGGATTCGGAACAGGGAAATCATACAAAGATATTCCAATCCATCACATCTCGCAATTGCTGGGACCTCAACATTACAAAGTGCTACCCCTCTTCCATGCCATCACAGGGAGCGACGTAGTATCAGCGATGTTTGGAATCGGTAAGAAGACGGCATGGAATGCATGGATAGCCTATCCCGAGGTCATCGACACACTGATCGCCATCACCCAGGATCCGAACAGCTTCACACTTGACTCGCTTCACATGCGACATCTCGAGCGCTGGACTGTACTCTTGTATAGTAAGAACTGTAATGCAGAGTTGGTAAATGATGCAAGGAAGCTCATGTTCTCTCACAGCTTAAGGTCTCTGGACTCCATCCCGCCAACCAAGAATGCCTTATTCCAGCATATCGAGCGTGCCCTGCTAGTCGCAGCCTCTATCTGGAAGCAATCCTTCTCCAAGACTCCAGAGATCCCAAAACCCAATGAATGGGGCTGGGAACGGAACACCAGGACAAAAGAGTGGGTACCGTATTGGATAGATCTGTCGGACGTCAGCCAGGCATGCTCGCTGCTCCTCTACTGTGGCTGTAGTGTTGCCTGTAAGGGAAACTGTAACTGCCACCGAGCTGGACTCCGATGTAGCAGTCTGCAAGTGCGAAGGAGGTTGCGTAAATAATGACAAAGAAGGCTGAGTTGATCATGGCAATGATGTGCGCCGAGTACTATGGTGCAGACATTAAGCTGATTAAATTAATTATATTTACTTATTACATCCCTGGACTTTTAGTACAAATATATTTTCAACAATAAAAGTAAAACATTGCTGCCGTAAACATATGTGTACATTCAGACATAATATTCACATATGGCTTAGCTTCCAAATGAAGTCTGATTTGGCTAAAAGTGAGGTTGGCCCAAAATCGGTTCACTTTCTAAATGACCTGAAAATAGGAAAATGGATTCCTCGCCCCAATAAAAATACAAATTGTGGTATTACACGGTTGATGTAGTGCTGATAGAATCAAAGATAAGCCATTGTCTATTTCAGATGAAGGGCTTCTGCGGCCATATTGGATTTTGCGCACACCGGCCACCAGGGGCTACCTCAACTTGTGTGCGGTGGTTTTTGTAAACCTTATGCCCATACCTAAAACCATGCCAAATTGCAAAAACATTACACCAAGTGCGCAATTTCTCTGAATTCCATCCCCGCTATAGCAATCTCTGCGGAACGCAACTTATCTGATAGTGCGTTCCACAGAGTTGGTTCTGTACGAGAGAATGAACGGCGCCCATACTACAACTTTGGGTAAGTCTGGCAATTTGTATAAATTCAAGATGGCAACTGGTCATATCTAAGAATTGTTTTAGAACCACTTGTCCTATAATTATGTATGAGACTTGTTTTTAGGGGTGTTTTGGTACATAGAATCCATTTCTGGAATTACATTTTCATTTCAATGTCAAACATGGTAGACAATAAATGGCAACATCTACTCAATTAATGTTGTGTTTATTCGTGAACACAAATTGACAATCTTACCGCAGTTGACACATTTGTTCATGAGAAAGAAACAGTAATCAATTCAACTTTATATTATTTTAAACATGTGGTAACACACATTACTCATAATGTATAGTGCATGTATCATTAGTAACATCGGCATCCATATTTCTGTGTGAAGGAAATTCTTGCATTAAATAATTACGTGTGAGTGACAGTCACTGTAGGGGTTTACAAGGAATGATGTCCATAACAACATATACAAGACAACTTTACACAAGAGTATATAATATATGTTGTTATCGTAGTAACTGCTGATAAGCTTAGCCTAATAATCTTCGTAGTACTCGTTTACGTAATCCCACTCTTCATTCAGGTAATGAGGTTCATCACAGTCATCTCATGCCCTCTCCGTATATATCCTAATCTTCTACACGCTCATCCTCTAAATCCTCCTCCTCAGCATCCTACCTTTCAAAACCATAATCGTCTCCAGCCTGTGCTTCTGTCTTGGTGTATGGATTGCAGCAGCCATTGCCGACTTAGCAGTTGCAGTAAGATGTTCATCAGAGATGTTCTATGTGACAACCACAAATCTTAGTGGTGCACTTCTTGTCCTGTGTCCTATACTCGCAATGAATCACATCACACAGGTCTTGTGGGTGGGGACCTCATTCCGGGTCTCCCAGCCGAATTGAATCATATCGGCTGACTCATAAGGTGAGGCTTTCACCATAGTTGGCAGCATCAGTGACCTAGGAAATCATGGTGATGTCGGCTTCGCCATGACCAAACTCTGCATCGTCACGGGGCTCCATCATCAAGTTCTCTTCTTCATTGAAGGTAGACAACACGCATGCCAAGTTCGGTTTGTTGTTCTTGGTCTTCGTGGTACTTTCACCAGCCCGCCGTATTCTTTCGCGATCCTTGGCAGAAACATAATGATACTTGTGGAAGACAATGATTTTCTCAGGACCATCAGAATAGTGAATCAGACGACGCTGGATGGACGCGTTAAGATCAAATGGACTGCCACAGTATAGGCGGTATGGCCATACGACACGGAAAAGCACCTACTGAACATCCATGATGACAACATCGGCAGCTGTTGAAGGCTGTGCAAGAGGCGGTGGGAGATGTTGTACAGGACAGCGTTCCCGTATTCGAGACGTGATCAGACGAAGGAGTCTTGCATGATGTAGTTGTCAGACGTGCTCGAATGTTGGCAATACGAAATAGATTTGTGACTCAGCCATTACAATGTTGAAGAACCGGATGAGGTATGGAGGTATAACTTTACAGACTCGAACTCCATTTCGACGGTTGTTGGTGTTCACGGTAGGCATTTGAATTTTCTGAAAGTCCGTAGAATATTACGACATAGAAGAAGAGCGATGTCTTGGTACTTGCATGCGCTTATGCGAGCGTAAGCTCCTGCACGAGCATTTGAAATGGGGATATTCGAGCTGTACATTTGCGATAATGCAATAGCATCAGCTTTGGCATGATCTAGCTTCGTGAAGTAGACAAAGTCCTTGATTGGGTTGTAGGCGTTTCAGTAGTTTCTCTTACCCATTCCGTAAAACATTTTCAACATTCAGCAAGCGCAAAGAAAATATCACCTCATACAGCTGGATGACATGTTTGCGAATTGTGAATATGTCCCAGCAACACAACAAGCGCCTTGCGTGGAGCGTGCTCGCATGCTGTGCACATACTCCTCTCTCTGCAAACTCCCCGCTAGTTATCGAACACTGGAGAGACATAAAGGACGGTGAATGGTGTTTGGCAAAGACAATGAGGACTCTGTTTTTTCACCCATCGATGAATTCGAACTAAGCCCATTTTCGATGCCTGTGATTCAGTATCATCTTCCAGACGACGGAGGTTGCCAATAATGCACTGATAACATTGACGGTGATACCCAGCACTAACCATTGATAGGGTAGATTTGTAGAAATCTGGTCGAAGACTGATTGTATACGATATGAAATTGGAGTGATTGTTGGAGACGGCAGTCCCGGATCTGATGAAACTGTCATAATTGCAGTTTCTTTTATGTCACTGAAAAGAATAAAGCGACTTTGATCAGGCATGGATGTCACATACCGGATGCTTGTAGGTAGAGCATATTTGACGGGCTTTAACATTTTTGTGTATGCCGAATGGGAATAAGGTAAATAGCCGCTGTCTACGTCCGATTAGTATAATAGTGCCACCTAGCGATTAAGAGTATGAGCGGCATGGACACAAATACGTGATCGGTTGACTACTGACTGCTAACTACTCTGTGTGTGTGCGTCCGTGCGTGCGTGCGTGCGTGCGTCGATGGCGGGTAGAGGGTACTATCTGCAACTTCCGTTCTGAAGAATACTGCTGATGGTTTATCGAATTATATTTAGTAGAGCGATACTTTACAATGTTATATATAAAAACCTTAAACTCCGGTCATTTACGGTAATTACTAAGTTGAAAATTTATTTACTTTTACTACTAGAATTGTACTTTATTTTATAGTAGCTAAACTTAGTAGTATACCCTTAAAAGAAAGTGTTAGCCTGTGTGCACTGCTCACTGGCCTAGGTGCGCCTAACATTACCAAAATGACCTTGCCCTGAAAAATATATTCTACCTCTGTCAGTAAATATGCCGGTGACACACATAATTATTTCAGGAATGACCTTCCAATGGCCTTTGAACCTAAACACATGGGATTGGACACCTTATTTGTTCAGTTATGTGCAACATTGGCCGACATACACCTGTAATTATGTCAGTAAATCCATTATACAGCAATGGCTGCACTAATTTGATCGTACATATTATGATCGTTGACCCGTACAAACATCGGTAAACAATATATTTGTTCAGGTATCTGCTATTTTGGCTCATATATAATGACACGGTGATTTTTCAGTGATTGTGGCATTACTTTGCATAAGTGGGACATTTTAGCGACTTGTTAACATAGCTAATCGTTTTCTGTACAGTTTCCCCACCTAGTGACGTCGATTAAAAGTACATGTGTTTGAGCCACTTTACGATGCGCAGGTTTTTGGGATAGGTGTTTGGTCTAACTAATACGATCCATATAACTTTTGAATTTGTAATTATGAGACCACCCCTAATAAAAGTCGATTGTTTATCATTCCTAGCAGAGTCATGATATTAAGATAGTACAGTCATGTTTGTATGTGTTCACGTTACTGGGTCATCGGATTATTTGGCATCTATGTGTAACTATTCACTCGTATTACATATATATTTAAAATAATAAATATAGACAAGTTAAGACAATTTCGCAATGGTACATTCACTTCGCCAAAATAGCATGGCTTGCGTGTGCCAACATGAAATACAACGTTTATACGGAATTATTGACCGTCCTTAGCCGATACGTGCTACCATCTAGCGAAACAAGACACCGCTCGTGTCATTCACAACGCCCATACTCAATCATCTGTGCGACAAACTACGCCTCTCCACTAGCCTTGAAGTGGCGCGCAACGCCTGGTGATGTCACTGTTGGGACAACGGCTAAACGCTACACTACCGAAACCCAAACAAGCACGTAAGTGTGATGTGACCCCCGCCTAGATAGATATATGTTGGTATAATATACACGCATGTTTCGTGATCATATTATGTAACCCGAGAAGCCATATGGCAATCCTACCATGCATGCGACGATGTCTGAAACGCCAACTGTCGCTAATGACCACTCACCAAACAACACTACACACGTCGCACAAATAAACGTAGGTCGGGAACGGTTGGGAGAAGTGCGTGTTCACCATGAGAAGAAGTAATTCAACGACCGGGAAGTCTTTCACTCGCACAAATGCCGGGCTGGTGTTGAGACCAGGCAGTGTTAGGTCGGCTGTAGAACCACGAGCACCTGCAACTGTCGGCGGCTCGGCGTGGGTTAAGTACGCTGAGAACGAGCAGCTGCAACAGCAGCAGCAGCCTCGATGGCCCGTCACTGACGAGGTAGGTAGACCGTGATTACGTAGAGAACTTGTACGTTCCGGTAGGTAATTATTAGCAGGACGCTCACTCAATCGGTTCATGTAGTTCCAAGTTGATTACGAAAAGAGACCGGCTAAGTAATTATTGGCAGGACGTTCATTGCATCGGTTCATGTAGTGCCATGTTACTGAATAGGTTTATGTAGTCCAAAGTTGATTGTAGTAGCGCAGTCGCTCAGGGGTAGAGTATCGAACTCTCGACTAAGAGGACCCGGTATGGTGGTCCCCGAATCAGCCGGGCCCAGATTGCGATAAGCGTTTTGAAGAAACTCGGCCCGGGCGTGACGAATGTTATCAACACTACGTCAGAGCAGATAAAAGCGGGACTGCGCTTGCGCGCGCACGCCGGGTATGTGTTTAGCCGAATCTGGGGCCGGCCGAATCTGGGACCAGCACACCGGATTCGAATCTTGTGCTGCCGTGTAAAACCTTGCATAAATTGTTTTCACTCTACATTACTCCACTTCACTCAGCTGTCTGAATGAGTACCTGGCTATAGACATATATGAATATTTATGTACGAGTATTCTTCGCAAATTAATTGCCGCGTGGCTGAATGCCTCCCAGAGAAGTCGAGATGGTTTTCGTATGAACAGGTCTGCCAGGGAGTAAATTGTAAAGCGCTTTGAACAGTACTGTTGAATGGATACTGCGCTATATAAGAACTTACTTTTACTTTTTTACGCAAAGAGACCTTGAATGTTCCGTTAGGTAATTATTAGCAGGACGTTCATTGAATCGGTTCATGTAGTCCCAAGTTGAATACGTAAAAGACCTTGTATGTTCCGTTAGGAAATTATTCATTGAATCGGCTGGTGTTGTCCCAAGTTGATCAGAAAGTGGGAACGAGCTGAGACTAAAGCAACCAGTGCCAATAAGCACTAAGTAAAAATTATGTTCTTTGCAATCTGAATTTTGGTTTACAATCTGAATATTTCGAAAGCAAAATGTTTAAACTACTAACATTGTTTTGGGTACATCAAACTATATAGCACACCTTACTCATGCCAAAGCTAGTATTAAAGGGAATCAAAAGTGAGATGTTTGGATCAAAGCAGCTGATAGTGTTTGTGATTCCATTTAAGAATAGTTCGCCACATGTTTAGTAGAACAACCTTGTTGAATTCGGGGTTGCGGTCTTTGGCAACAATGCAAAGTAGGTCGCGCATGCGCAAGGTAGCGTAGTGCAGAAAGGCGTAAACAAGCAGTTTGTGTTCATGTTTGTCGAACATTTTCGTGTCTCCCGAGTACAACGTCTAGTTGTTACGGTTTCAACTTCTTTTGGTGTTCATCTAGTCTCGTACCAAATGTTCTTCCTGTTTCACCGATGTAGCACATATTGCAGGTCTTACATGGGATTTGGTACACGCAGTCGGTCTTGTGTTTGTCTTACACTTTGTCTTTTGTATGCACCAGTATTTGTCTGAGGCTTCTGTGTGGTTTGACAGCTGATGCTATATCGTGATGTTTTTGGATACGCTGTACCAGTTCCGTCACACCGTGGACATATGGTAGTGTAACCAAACATCTGGAATTCTCTTTGTTCTTATCCTTGGTCTTTCTTCATTGGTTTTGCTGCTTTTCTCTGATTGTCCTTATAGTCCACTTAAGGTAGCCACACTCCTGTAGACCTTTGGTGATGTATTCCTCTTCTTTCCGTCTGTCCTCTGGGTCTGTGACGATGTTGTTGCATCTGTCTAGTAGTGTTTGTATGGCTCCCAGTTTCTGATGTAGCGAGTGATGTGAACTAAAGTTCAGATACTGGTCGGTGTGTGTCTTCTTTCGATACACGAGGAGTTTGATCGTCCCATCCTCTTTCCGTACCATCACTGTGTCAAGGAAAGTCAGTGACCCCTCACTCTCTGCTTCATACGTGAACTTGATATTGCCTGTGGTATCAATGGTGTTTAGGTGCGCTGTCAATTGTTGTTCACACCATTTCTTCATTATCTCCATTACGTCATCCACGTATCGCTTCCACAGTCGGGGCTGACACGTAACTGGAGCTGTGGCGATGGCTTGTTGTTCCAGCCATTCCATAAATAGATTGGCTATCACCGGTAACACTGGGCTTCCCATCGCTGTGCCAAACTTCTGTTGGTAAATAATGCCCCTGAAGCTGAAGTATGTTGTTGTAACGACAAACTGTAACAACTCCATAATGTCCCCCACCTGTAAATGTGTCCTTAACTTCAGTGTTGCGTCCTCCTCCAGTCGTTTCTTGTTAATGTGTCATCAATTGGGGTGTAGGTGAACAGAGACACTAACTATATCATGTGACAGGAACATTTCATCTTGTTCGATCATTACACATGCCATTTCACTAGCTAAGTGCGTTGAGTTTGTGATGTTGTGTGTTGTCTTCCCGACAATAGGTGCAAGCAGGTCCGCCAGTGATCTGGACACGTTGTATCCTATAGACTCTGTGTAGTCAACTATCGGCCTAAGAGGGTTGAGGAGGGTCTGGCTTATGGATTTTCGGAGTACAATACATTGTTGGTAGATTCTCTGCTGTAGGACCCAGGTACTATACTGTTCATTTGTGACATTGTCCTCCTCTTACAGCTTCTTGATAATGGACACTAACTTCCTCTTATATTTGGGAGTAGGATAATTTCCTGTTCATATTCGTCAGTGTCCATTATGGCTGTTTTCTTTCCTCAGTTCCACCAGGGCTTGCCGTTCTTTCTTGATGATGTTCGGCTTCAGTAATGTTGTCGACTTCATAACGCCAGCCACATGTGCTCTCAATTGGTCTGCTTTATCAATGGGCAAAGAACAGCAAGCCTGCTCGGTGGCTACGACAAAATCTTCGACTGGAAGCTTGTCTGGTGTTACTGCTTAGTTTAGTCCCTTACCTTTTACTCTCGTTTGGTCTTCATTTAACGTGTATTTTGATATGTTCCACCCATTTCTTGAGTTGCGTGCCCGTCAGATCAATGTTGTTATCGTCGTAAAGCGCCGTTTTCGCTGTCAGTCTTTTCAGTTTGTATACCTGTCGCCATTTTGAACTTTCGAACTCGTTCTCGCGGACTCTCGTTGTGTGCGAGAACACGTGTGTACACACATTGCACGCCATCTAGCGAGCAGTGACCATTCAGTTCCTGAAGAAGGCCGCCGATGGTGGTTGAAACGTTGAAGTGAGCAAAACACTGCTAGTTGTGAAATTATGAAAACAAATTGAAATCCAATTTACTTCCAACTTGATGAACATTTTCATGAATTTCTAGACTTTGATCTAAATATTTTATCTTGCTTTAGTTTTTATACATATGTATTGTTTTTAACGGTATGTATTTATTTGTGCGAGCGTTTAGTATGTGTTTCGCATGTAAACAGAGTAATAATTACTTTTAGTTTTTTAGTCATCGATTTACTTATTTACAATGTTTAATTAACAGTTTTAATATGAGTAATTTATCGTGTATAATTTTATTTATCTGAACGTAATTTGTACAGTTGTACTTATTATTTTATTTTATTATTATTATTTTATAACACATAAAGAGTAGTTTGATATGTTATTATATAGCGCTTTGAGCATGTTGGATATTGCACTTCATAAATGATAATTATTATTATTATCACAGAGTCCTGTTTTTGTACTGAATGAGAAAGTCACAAAGTCCCCGGGCCTGACAAGTGTTAGGTCATTCTGTGTTCTATGAATCAACGTGTCCGATACGTATTCTGGTTCATGACAATGTGAAGAATGAACTAAACATCAATAGACATGCAGCTGTATCTTGTAATTCATCCGAAATTCCACTGGCAACCAGTGAAGTGACTTTAGTGTTGTTGTACGTAATATGGGCATATAATTACCGATTCTACATAATACTCTGGCTAATATGTTTTAAACCATTTGTAATTTCAGTATTGTGTATATCAAGTCTCTTGCAAAGCATCAGGGGAGGGGGATGTTCCAAACATTTTCAGGTAAAACCTTGATACACCCGTGCTCATAAAAGCCACCTTGAGGCTGTGCAAACAAATTCCACAAATACTGGAACTAAAAAATAAAGCCCTGTTATGACGATTCCAGTGCATATGTGTGTATGTATTGTATTATAATGTACATATGTGTATAACATTTGTGTAAATGATTTGTCTCATTATTTGCATTTATGTACATGTACCCTGAATGCTTAATATACTTTACTTTGTATGTGTTTGTATTTGTCATTCATTATGATTGGGTATATTTATGTTGATTTCCTGTGCGCTTGTATTTGAATTTTATTATGTGATATAATAAAACAGTTATGAAGATCAACGTGTGCATATGTATAATGAGTATGTCATACAGAATACTTTCTACAGGAAATATCCTATAGAAAATAGCCTATAGGAAATATCCTATAGTTTTCGGTAGAATATCTTCTATAGTTTACTAAAGATTTTGATAGGAAATATCCTATAGTTTTTTTTTACAATTCTATAGGAACTGTTCTGTAGGATACTCCCTGTAGGAAGTATTCCATAGGAAACTATACGAAATATCCTATTGTTTTCTTTAGAATATTTTCTATAGGCAATATCCTATTGTTTTATATAGAAAAACATCCTATAGAATATTCTATATAATTCTATGGAAAAACTATATGCAAAATGATTATATATAGAAAATCAATAGTTTTTATGCAAAGGGAATATTTATCGGAATAATGAAAGCCTAACAAGTTACATTATCAAAACACTATTATGACTGCATTATCATAGCAAAACAATAAACTCATATAACTATGTGTGGATGAGTTGTGGTGTAAATATACTGTACATTATAACACCAATTTATAAACATGTGCAGAAACGATAGCAACAAATCCTGGTGTGTCCTTTGGGCATTCATGCATTGCATACGATGGTTAGCTGCTTAGTTGACACAAACAACTTCCCACAATGACCCCGTATCTGCCCCGTTTTCCGGCATATGGGAAGTATCAAGACTGACAGGCCATCTACATTTGCTGATAAATTATAACAAGTGAAAAAAGCATTGAAAGGTATGAACCGGGTATGAACTTGTAGACAACGGCACGCCGCCCTATTTACATTTGGGCACTTGCTACAGCAACAGCTTTCTGCCCTACAAACAAACCGCCATGTGCGTTTTATTCAAGACGTCAAAGTGCAACCCCGAATATGCAGAAATAACGTTGGCGGCGCGCTTACACTTTCAGGGTGACATTTGTCACTAGTTGCCAATAGATACGTCTACGACGCCCGCTGACACTGATATTAGATACACCAGGTTTATATCGGACACTATGAACAAAAGCAAAGTTATTTGTCTCAAACTTATAGCAACCGCAGACTAGGTGACTTTAGTGCGCCATAATCCGTAACGGTGATGTAAACAGCCTTACTATTTTAATTTGCTCACCTTGAAGGCCCTTATCCCTACCCTCAAGGGTTTGGGTAATATTTCAATGTGCTCACATTGAAGGCCCTTTTCCCTACCCTCAAGGATTTGGGTAATATTTCAATGTGCTCACCTTGAAGGCCCTTATACCTACCCTCAAGGGTTTGGGTAATATTTCAATGTGCTCACATTCAAGGCCCTTATCCCTACCCTCAAGGGTTTGGGTAATATTTCAATTTGCTCACCTTGAAGGCCCTTATCCCTACCCTCAAGGGTTTGGGTACTATTTAAATTAGCTCACATTGAAGGCCCTTATCCCTACCCTCAAGGGTTTGGGTAATATTTCAATGTGCTCACATTGAAGGCCCTTATCCCTACCCTCAAGGATTTGGGTAATATTTCAATGTGCTCACCTTGAAGGCCCTTATACCTACCCTCAAGGGTTTGGGTAATATTTCAATGTGCTCACATTCAAGGCCCTTATCCCTACCCTCAAGGGTTTGGGTAATATTTCAATTTGCTCACCTTGAAGGCCCTTATCCCTACCCTCAAGGGTTTGGGTACTATTTAAATTAGCTCACATTGAAGGCCCTTATCCCTACCCTCAAGGGTTTGGGTAATATTTCTATTTGCTCACCTTGAAGGCCCTTATCCCTACCCTCAAGGGTTTGGGTAATATTTCAATTTGCTCACCTTGAAGGCCCTAACCATACCCTCAAGGGTTTGCGTAATATTTCAATTTGCTCACCTTGAAGGCCCTTATCCCTACCCTCAAGGGTTTTGGTAATATTAAAATTTGCTCACCTTGAAGGCCCTTATCCCTACCGTCAAGGGTTTGGGTAATATTTCAATTTGCTCACCTTGAAGGCCCTAACCCTACCCTCAAGGGTTTGGGTAATATTTAAATGTGCTCACCTTGAAGGCCCTTATCCCCACCTCAAGGGTAATGTTTCAATTTATCGGATGAAATTTAAAAGCAACTCTTCACAGTAATCATCATAGGAAAGTAAAATAACAGTCCGCGGTATTTATACTATAAAATTGGTTTCCGTTTTATCGCACAATGATGATGTTATATCTATTCGCACGGGCAGGAACGTCAGATACAATGAAATTAGTCAAAATGTGTAATTACCATGTCCCTTTTACCGCTAATAACACTACGTCAGCATGTTTCATTGTATGCTAATATGTTTTTTAATTTACGAAAATATATCACTGCTTCAGAATCCAGGAGGATAAGAGAAATCAAACAATAAACCGGGCTGGTTAGGTGTGAGGCAAAATTAGTAACCTTGCGCGCCATAACCTCATAACAGTTCGACGATTACTGATCAATTTACTACGTGATGGATAATATGTTAGCCTACACTATTTCAGACACTTTATTAGAGTGGTCCACTGTAATAACGCATTCTGAGTTATTTACCGTCGTGCAATTGGAGAATATATTTCCAAATGGATAGGTTGTTTTAATTATGTTATAAGGTAACATAACAACTTTGTGTTTTGTTTCCTTTAAGAAAAATATACAAACAGATGGTTAAAAAGGAAGAACAGGCATAATTTATTATTTACCGTTCAAACTTTATTTTGTATTTAAGTGACATCCATATTGTTAACTTGGATTTGAATATATCCTGGTTGGTACTATAACATTACCCATTTAACCTATAAAATTATATTTCGAAATGAGTTTTTATAAAGCATCGGAAAATGTATAATTTGCGGTTGAGCTACTCGCATGTTAGTGTCTTTCCACTGTCGTCCTTCTCCAGCCATAAACCATCACCGTTCTTCTCCAGCCATATACCATCACCGTTCTTCTCCAGCCATATACCATCATCGTTCTTCTCCAGCCATATACCATCACCGTTCTTCTCCAGCCATATACCATCATCGTTCTTCTCCAGCCATATACCATCACCGTTCTTCTCCAGCCATATACCATCACCGTTCTTCTCCAGCCATATACCATCACCGTTCTTCTCCAGCCATATACCATCATCGTTCTTCTCCAGCCATATACCATCACCGTTCTTCTCCAGCCATATACCATCACCGTTCTTCTCCAGCCATATACCATCACCGTTCTTCTCCAGCCATATACCATCACCGTTCTTCTCCAGCCATATACCATCATCGTTCTTCTCCAGCCATATACCATCATCGTTCTTCTCCAGCCATATACCATCACCGTTCTTCTCCAGCCATATACCATCATCGTTCTTCTCCAGCCATATACCATCACCGTTCTTCTCCAGCCATATACCATCACCGTTCTTCTCCAGCCATATACCATCACCGTTCTTCTCCAGCCATATACCATCATCGTTCTTCTCCAGCCATATACCATCATCGTTCTTCTCCAGCCATATACCATCATCGTTCTTCTCCAGCCATGTTTTATACCATCATCGTTCTTCTACAGCCATATAGTTACCATCACCGTTCTTCTCCAGCCATATACCATCATCGTTCTTCTCCAGCCATATACCATCATCGTTCTTCTCCAGCCATATACCATCATCGTTCTTCTCCAGCCATATACCATCACCGTTCTTCTCCAGCCATATATCATCACAGTTCTTCTCCAGCCATATACCATCATCGTTCTTCTCCAGCCATAAACCATCATCGTTCTTCTCCAGCCATATACAATCATCGTTCTTCTCCAGCCATATACCATCACCGTTCTTCTCCAGTCATATACCATCATCGTTCTTCTCCAGCCATATACCATCATCGTTCTTCTCCAGCCATGTTTTATACCATCATCGTTCTTCTCCAGCCATGTTTTATACCATCATCGTTCTTCTCCAGCCATGTTTTATACCATCATCGTTCTTCTCCAGCCATATATCATCACAGTTCTTCTCCAGCCATATACCATCATCATTCTTCTCCAGCCATATACCATCATCGTTCTTCTCCAACCATATACAATCACCGTTCTTCGCCAGCCATACACCATCACAGTTCTTCTCCAGCCATGTTTTATACCATCACCGTTCTTCTCCAGCCATATACCATCATCGTTCTTCTCCAGCCATATACAATCACCGTTCTTCGCCAGCCATATATCATCACAGTTCTTCTCCAGCCATGTTTTATACCATCACCGTTCTTCTCCAGCCATATACCATCACCGTTCTTCTCCAGCCATATACCATCATCGTTCTTCTCCAGCCATATACCATCACCGTTCTTCTCCAGCCATATACCATCACGTTCTTCTCCAGCCATATACATCACGTTCTTCTCCAGCCTATCCATCATCGTTCTTCTCCAGCCATATACCATCATCGTTCTTCTCCAGCCATGTTTTATACCATCATCGTTCTTCTCCAGCCATATATCATCACAGTTCTTCTCCAGCCATATACCATCATCGTTCTTCTCCAGCCATATACCATCATCGTTCTTCTCCAGCCATATACCATCACCGTTCTTCTCCAGCCATATACCATCACAGTTCTTCTCCAGCCTTTTATACCATCACCGTTCTTCTCCAGCCATATACCATCACCGTTCTTCTCCAGCCATATACCATCATCGTTCTTCTCCAGCCATATACCATCGCCGTTCTTCTCCAGCCATATACCATCATCGTTCTTCTCCAGCCATATACAATCACCGTTCTTCCCAGCCATATACATCACGTTCTTCTCCAGCCATGTTTTATACCATCACCGTTCTTCTCCAGCCATATACCATCACCGTTCTTCTCCAGCCATATACCATCACCGTTCTTCTCCAGCCATATACCATCACCGTTCTTCTCCAAACATATTTTATACCATCACCGTTCTTCTCCAGCCTTATACCATCACCGTTCTTCTCCAGCCATATATCATCACAGTTCTTCTCCAGCCATATACCATCATCGTTCTTCTCCAGCCATATACCATCATCGTTCTTCTCCAGCCATATACAATCACCGTTCTTCGCCAGCCATACACCATCACAGTTCTTCTCCAGCCATGTTTTATACCATCACCGTTCTTCTCCAGCCATATACCATCACCGTTCTTCTCCAGCCATATACCATCATCGTTCTTCTCCAGCCATATACCATCATCGTTCTTCTCCAGCCATATACCATCATCGTTCTTCTCCAGCCATATACAATCACCGTTCTTCGCCAGCCATATATCATCACAGTTCTTCTCCAGCCATGTTTTATACCATCACCGTTCTTCTCCAGCCATATACCATCACCGTTCTTCTCCAGCCATATACCATCACCGTTCTTCTCCAGCCATATACCATCACCGTTCTTCTCCAAACATATTTTATACCATCACCGTTCTTCTCCAGCCTTATACCATCACCGTTCTTCTCCAGCCATATATCATCACGTTCTTCTCCAGCCATATACCATCATCGTTCTTCTCCAGCCATATACCATCATCGTTCTTCTCCAGCCATATACAATCACCGTTCTTCGCCAGCCATACACCATCACAGTTCTTCTCCAGCCATGTTTTATACCATCACCGTTCTTCTCCAGCCATATTTTATACCATCACCGTTCTTCTCCAGCCATATACATCACGTTCTTCTCCAGCCATATACCATCACGTTCTTCTCCAGCCATATACCATCATCGTTCTTCTCCAGCCATATACAATCACCGTTCTTCGCCAGCCATATATCATCACAGTTCTTCTCCAGCCATGTTTTATACCATCACCGTTCTTCTCCAGCCATATACCATCACCGTTCTTCTCCAGCCATATACCATCACCGTTCTTCTCCAGCCATATACCATCACCGTTCTTCTCCAGACATATTTTATACCATCACCGTTCTTCTCCAGCCTTATACCATCACCGTTCTTCTCCAAACTTATGTTATACCATCACCCTTCTTCTCCAGCCATATACCATCACCGTTCTTCTCCAGCCATATACCATCACCGTTCTTCTCCAGCCGGATACCATCACCGCTGTTCTCCAAACATATGTTATACCATCACCGTTCTTCTCCAAACATATTTTATACCATCACCGTTCTTCTCCAGCCATATACCATCACCGATCTTCTCCAGCCATATTTTATGCCATCACCGTTCTTCTCTAGCCACATACCATCATCCTTCGTCTCCAGCCATATTTTATGCCATCACCGTTCTTCTCTAGCCAGATACCATCATCCTTCGTCTCCAGCCATATTTTATGCCATCACCGTTCTTCTCTAGCCAGATACCATCATCCTTCGTCTCCAGCCATATTTTATGCCATCACCGTTCTTCTCCAGCCATATTTTATACCATCACCGTTCTTCTCTAGCCACATACCATCATCCTTCGTCTCCAGCCATATTTTATACCATCACCGTTCTTCTCCAGCCAGATACCACCACCTTCTACTCCAGCCATATTTTATACCATCACCATTCTTCTCCACACACATACCATCACCGTTCTTCTCCAGACATATTTTATACCGTCACCGTTCTTCTTCAGCTATATATGTTTTGAGTTGGTTCACTGTGTTGGGGTAGGGATCTAAATATTTGTCGCTGTGGTTCATTGGCAATATTAATAATGATCACGTGGCATAGGCTGTAGCCTCCAGGCTAATCATTAGGGGACGGGCTGTGACCCGGATTATTAAGAAACCCAAGCACTGGACAGTTCGGTGGTTGACACTGATGTGAGCAACGTTAATCCATTTTGGGAAATGCTGGTTACAACAGTCATTGTGAAGTAGCAAATATGGTTACTTCCTGCGTAGCGTACAACTGTACCAACCGACAGAAAACAGGATCAGGAGTCTCTTTCCACAGGTGAGAATCTCAGTTATGCAATATATTATAGCTTAGGTTTATGTTTAACAAGATTGCCACCTAGAGATTCAACTCTAGATGGCAGGTGGACTAGGAAGCCATTTTGCTTATCGAGAGTCCAACCTATCTATCTAAGTATACCCCGCCCGTCTTAGGTATATGTCGATTTTATTTTTAAATATATTAACACTACTAGCACCTACACAGTCAGCTGATAATCTGTTCCATACGTTTACTTTCTTTGTGAAAATGAAAATTTTCTAATATCTAGTCTACACTGCTTCTTTGCTAATGTAACTCCATGTTTTCTAGTCCTTCTCTCTTCCTTGACTGTGAACAAATATTTCTGTCAATATTTTCATACCCATTCAATATTTTAAACACCTCAATCTGATCTCCTCTCAATCTTCTGGTTTCTAGTGTTGTTAAACCACATTCTTTTAGACGCATTTCATAACTAATATTCCTGCGTTTTGGTATCATTTTGGTTGCTCTCCTTTGTACTCTTTCTAGCAAATCAATATCATTCTCGCGATATGGCCCCATGCTTGTATACAATATTCTAAGTGAGGCCTAACTATTGTTTTATACAGCGGTATTATTAGCGGTATTATTAGTTCTTTTTCTTTGTACACTATATTTCGCCTAATTAATCCAAGAATTTGGTTTCCCTTCGCTGCTGCAATTCCACACTGCTCTGATACCTTCATGTCAGCACTAATAGTTAACCCTAAGTCCTTTTCCTTTAAGGTAGTATTTAGTACAGTACCACCCATTGTATATTGTGCATCTTCATTCCCATGTCCTGTGTGGAGGCACTTACACTTTCCAAAATTAAACAGCATTTGCCACTTCTCAGACCATTCTATCAACTTATTAAGATCATCTTGTAAATGCTGTCTATCTGCATCACTTTTAATTGTCCTAAACACTTTTGTGTCGACTGCAAACTTCAACACCTTGCTTGTTATGTCATCATCCAAATCATTGATATATATATATTAAGAATAAAATAGGTCCCAGTACTGCTCCCTGCGGTACTCCACTCAAAACCGATTTCCAGTTTGAAACCTCCCCATCAACTACTACTCTTTGTCTTCTATCAATAAGCCATTTTTCTATCCAGTTGATCATACCATTTCCTATGCCATGGGCCTTTAGTTTAAGTAGTAGTCTTTGGTGTGGCACTTTGTCAAAGGCTTTTTAAAAATCTAGTAGATTATATCTACTGGTGATTCCTCATCTACCCACTTTGTGACATCTTCCAAAAAACATAACATATTTGTTAAGCATGACCTCGCTTTTAAAAACCCATGTTGAGATGGGTTTATCAATTTATTTTTAACAAGAAAATCAACCAGGTGATCTTTAATTAGTCTTTCTAATAGTTTGCAAATCACTGGTCTGACTTGTTTCTCGAACCTTTTTTTAAATAATATTATAATGTTTGCTTCTTTCCATTCTAACGGAACTATTCCCTTAATTAATAGTTTTAAAACATTACAGTTATATGCAAATTGACCAACAATAATACATGTTGGATGAATTATGTACCAAACCGATTTTTAATAATGTTACTGTGCATAGTCGTAGTGTGAGTGACACATTTTATATTAATATAATAGCCTAATTATAATATGGTAGTATTTTATGAATAATAATTATTGATAATGTATACTACCTTCTGCAGATTCCTAAAAGAAAAGAAAAGACCCGAATGCCGAGAATGTGGATCCAAGCCATTAGGAGAAAGGACTGGACACCAACATCAGGCAGCTATCTTTGTAGTGATCATTTCGAGGAGAATTGTTTTGTAGCCCTGACAAGACGGGTCATCATGGCATACCTGACAGTGCGGACAAAGACATATGCCAAAAAACACACTCAGATTATCGCACATGGGAATATGCCATCGTCCCGTCATGAAATGACCAAACTAATTCTGTTTAGGGGGACATGAAAGGGAAACTGTGGTCATTTTAAGGAAACCTGTTACTATGACATCCCTGCTATTTTGTTGTAGTTTGCCTAATTTTAATTATTCATTGTTATTACTATTGACACAGTATAATTAGTTAGTTGACCATCTTAATATTACTACTTTTCTACCTTTCTACCTTTTCTACTAATGTTGTTGTTAGTAATGTTGGCAGCTCTGTTTTGTTGTTGTTTTCCATATTCTCTCATCCACTTTGCATGGTCTGTTTTGTAATCTGTGAAATTGTAATTAATTATATAGGTCTGGGTGTTTTCGCCAATGTCTTTGGAGAACGGACTTCAGTTAGTTGTTTTAAATGACTTTTTTTGTAAAGCACCACCACAATTGTGGATCTGGTAGAATAACAAATTAAATAGTACTAAGTTACTTCCGAGTAACTAAGCTGTACTCACCCCTCACACAGTGAGACACTGTATACTAAGTATAAGCCTGTTGATTTGTTTCATACTGGCATATTAGTGAGGCAACTGTTTGAACACATTGTACACAATTAAACAACACTGGCTAACTGATGTCAGTAAATAAATAACGTAATAATGATGTAGAAAACTTGGTGCAGTCCTGTGTATATACAGGGACTGCAGTGGCTTTCTGCCTGGCAGTAGCATGGCTGTCGCCAGCCCGTGTTGACTTCGAAGTATCATGTGTCAACTGATAGCGACCGGCATACATACATACACACACACATATATATATATATATATATATATATATATATATATATATATATATAAATACAAAGACTATCAAGTTAACATATCATATATATATACGGTGTATATATATATATATATATATATATATATACACCGTATATATATACACCGTATATATATATATATATATATATATATATCACCGTATATATATATATATATATATATATATATATATATATATATATATATACACGTATATATATATATATATATATATATATATATATATATATATATATATATATATATATATATATATATATATATATATGATATGTTAACTTGTTAGTCTTTGTCACGGCACAGAACGGCCCACTGCCGAGACTAGGCTACCCGGCCTACCGCAAGCAATCGTTCGCCCTTCCCTACACCAACAGTTTGTCTGGCAGCGACGACTCGACCGAGGGCTTAAAACGCCCGGCAGAGACATCAAGTAGAGTCACACTCAGTCAGATGAAACTGCGGGGACTCGTCTTACTCATCGTCGTGTTAGTCGTCATGGGCATCATACTGACTGGCATCGCAATCGGACTCTCGTGTGAGTATAGCATTTCGAGCATATTTTTAGTTGCTTCAGTGACAGGTTGACTAACTGTAATGTAGTAGTTTGTGTATGCATAATCCTGCTCTCTATACGCACAGAAACAGTACCGGGACGCGTGCTCAATTATGAGACACGTGCGTAACAGTGCCCTGTAAAAGCATATATTGAATATAAATGCCTCGGTAGTTTATTACCAAATTATTACCATTCGTTTGGTACTCCTTTCATGAGTCATTCCAAATAACCATATCTATAGGCAAATGTTTCCCGATTCCGCGGGATACCTAATTCTCCTTGTGGCGCCGCCTTGTGCATGGTTTTGCAGAAAGGTCTCAGCGTTTGAGCATAGTCCCTTGTTCCTCTTAAGAGTTCCTATTTTAATCGAGCTACATTGATAAAATAAAATCGCCCTCAGACGATACACTACACGCAACCCGAAGATATCGCTACATGATAATCCGAAAGTTCGAAGTGAGTGTAATTTCCGCGCATTGGAATAGCTTTACTGTCAGGCTGGACTTGTATAACACTGCCATCCACCCCTCGTCTTCCATGAGGTCATGCCACGGAATGGAATCCCTATCCACATGGACATCGAAGGGTTTATCAAGTGATCAATAGTGTTGATACCGAGCCATATCTCCGTAAGAACGTCTACGTCCTACAAAATCATAACGCTAGACACACCAAGCTTACTCTTAACTGAAAGTACATTAATGCAATGCACGTCTAGTTTATATTAGCGACATACGTACGACCGATCTTAGTAGAAGTCACAATGTTCATTGAACACATTTAAAAGCGAGGTTATAACCAACCATATATTTGTTAAAACACTCATAGATAATTTAGTATGTACGTTTTATGTAAATTGTCGAAAGAAATTTTCAGATCTGGTATATTCATCATCATCAGCATCACCATTATTGTGCAGCCGTAGGGTCCCGTGACTGGGCGAAGGCCTCAACATGCTGATTTCACATTGCCTATTTTGCGCTATCCTTTATAAGATGGCGCCCTTCCAATACTCGTCTTTCCATCGTCTCGCCGGTCTTCCTTTAGACCGTTTCCTTTCATGGGAATTACAGGTGGTGATACGCGATATCTAGCAGTTATTATCATCTTCTGGCTTGTTCAGTCACGTCTGTGGTGAGCCAAGTCTTTATTTCGTACCCAGATGTTTGCTTTTCTGTCCCGGTATGTGATGTTTAACGTACTTCTTTCTATACGCACACACACACACACACACACACACACACACACACACACACACACACACACACACAACACACACACACACACACACACACACACACACACACACACACACACACACACACACACACACACACACACACACACACACACACACACACACACACACACACACACACACACACACACACACACACACACACACACACACACACACACACACACACACGTGTGTGTGTGTGTGTGTGTGTGTGTGTTGTGTGTGTGTGTGTGTGTGTGTGTGTGTGTGTATGTGTGTTGTACCATGTCAATATTCAGATTGTAAACCAAATATTCATATTCTATATTGTAAAGAGCATTAGTTTTATTTAGTGCTTATAGGCATTGATTGCGTTGGTCTCAGCCGTTTCCACTTTTTGATCAACTTGGGACAACACGAACCGATCAATTAACGTCCTGCTAATAATTATATAACGGAACATACAAGGTCTCTTTACGTAAAAAGTATATATATGTGCGTGTGCGTGTGCGTGTGCGTGTGCGTGTGCGTGTGCGTGTGCGTGTGCGTGTGCGTGTGCGTGTGCGTGTGCGTGTGCGTGTGCGTGTGCGTGTGCTGTGTGTGCGTGTGCGTGTGCGTGTGCGTGTGCGTGTGCGTGTGCGTGTGCGTGTGCGTGTGCGTGTGCGTGTGCGTGTGCGTGTGCGTGTGCGTGTGCGTGTGCGTGTGCGTGTGCGTGTGCGTGTGCGTGTGCGTGTGCGTGTGCGTGTGCGTGTGCGTGTGCGTGTGCGTGTGCTGTGTGCGTGTGCGTGTGCGTGTGCGTGTGCGTGTGCGTGTGCGTGTGCGTGTGTCGTGTGTGCGTGTGCGTGTGCGTGTGCGTGTGCGTGTGCGTGTGCGTGAGCGTGAGCGTGAGCGTGTGCGTGTGCGTGTGCGTGTGCGTGTGCGTGTGCGTGTCTATGTCTATGTCTATGTCTATGTCTATGTCTATGTCTATGTCTATGTCTATGTCTATGTCTATGTCTATGTCTATGTCTATGTCTATGTGTGTCATGTGATGTGCATGAGCATGTGCATGTGCATGTGCATGTGCATGTGCATGTGCATGTGCATGTGCATGTGCATGTGCATGTGCATGTGCATGTGCATGTGCATGTGCATGTGCATGTGCATGTGCATGTGCATGTGCATGTGCATGTGCATGTGCACGTGCACGTGCACGTGCACGTGCACGCTCACGCTCACGCTCACGCTCACGCTCAGCTCACGCTCACGCTCACGCTCACGCTCACGCTCACGCTCACGCTCACGCTCACGCTCACGCTCACGCGCATGCGCATGTGCGTACATACGTACGTACGAGCGTGAGTTTTCAATCACTCAATACTCTAAGGACAAATAATAACCTTGAAATGGTCTTGTCTATCATACATATGATTTATTGTTTCCAGTGAGAAGCGAGGACAACACTAAGGGTATGTATAACGCCTTCTGCAATAGAGGATTACTAATATAACATTTATATCACAATGACCAACGTACTCGCATAGATCAGTGGGCCAGGGGATGGGTTAACGACAATTTTGCTGCCGTTATGTCGAATCCTACTCTAAACGGGCGGAAGACTAAAAATAAATTGTCGATCACTGTCTTCCATATATTAAACACATTCAACTTAATCCAACAATAAATCGCACCTTATACCTCACAATAATCATAGACGAAACTTGAAAACACGTTTTTATCTGCCGATACGACATATTACCCCAATATAAAAATAGACAAAGCATATGTATCTATCGACAGTTACATGAAGCTCCCAGATGAAATTAAACAAAACATTTATATCTGTCGACAATGACTTACTATTCCAAGATGAAACTGGACAAAACATTCATATCTGTCGACAATGACTTACTATTCCAAGATGAAACAGGACAAAACATTTCTAGCTGTCGACAGTGACTTACTATTCCAAGATGAAACTGGATAAAACATTTCTATCTGTCGACAATGACTTACCATTCCAAGATGAAACTGGAAAAAACATTTATATCTGTCGACAATGACTTACTATTCCAAGATGAAACTGGACAAAACATTTATATCTGTCGACAGCGACTTACCATTCCAAGATGAAACTGGACAAAACATTTCTATCTGTCGACAGTGACTTACTATTCCAAGATGAAACTGGGCAAAACATTCATATCTGTCGACAGTGACTTACTATTCCAAGATGAAACTGGACAAAACATTTCTAGCTGTCGACAGTGACTTACTATTCCAAGATGAAACTGGACAAAACATTTCTAGCTGTCGACAGTGACTTACTATTCCAAGATGAAACTGGACAAAACATGTCTAGCTGTCGACAGTGACTTACTATTCCAAGATGAAACTGGACAAAACATTTCTATCTGTCGACAATGACTTACTATTCCAAGATGAAACTGGATAAAACATTTCTATCTGTCGACAGTGACTTACTATTCCAAGATGAAACTGGATAAAACATTTCTATCTGTCGACAATGACTTACTATTCCAAGATGAAACTGGATAAAACATTTCTATCTGTCGACAATGACTTACTATTCCAAGATGAAACTGGATAAAACATTTCTATCTGTCGACAATGACTTACTATTCCAAGATGAAACTGGACAAAACATTTCTATCTGTCGACAATGACTTACTATTCCAAGATGAAACTGGACAAAACATTTCTATCTGTCGACAATGACTTACTATTCCAAGATGAAACTGGATAAAACATTTCTATCTGTCGACAATGACTTACTATTCCAAGATGAAACTGGATAAAACATTTCTATCTGTCGACAATGACTTACTATTCCAAGATGAAACTGGAAAAAACATTTCTATCTGTCGACATGACTTACTATTCCAAGATGAAACTGGATAAAACATTTCTAGCTGTCGACAACGACTTACCATTCCAAGATGAAACTGGACAAAACATTTCTATCTGTCGACAGTGACTTACCATTCCAAGATGAAACTGGATAAAACATTTCTATCTGTCGACAGTGACTTACTATTCCAAGATGAAACTGGGCAAAACATTTCTATCTGTCGACAGTGACTTACTATTCCAAGATGAAACTGGATAAAACATTTCTATCTGTCGACAGTGACTTACCATTCCAAGATGAAACTGGATAAAACATTTCTATCTGTCGACAATGACTTACTATTCCAAGATGAAACTGGATAAAACATTTCTATCTGTCGACAGTGACTTACTATTCCAAGATGAAACTGGATAAAACATTTCTATCTGTCGACAATGACTTACTATTCCAAGATGAAACTGGACAAAACATTTCTAGCTGTCGACAGTGACTTACTATTCCAAGATGAAACTGGACAAAACATTTCTATCTGTCGACAGTGACTTACTATTCCAAGATGAAACTGGGCAAAACATTTCTATCTGTCGACAGTGACTTACTATTCCAAGATGAAACTGGACAAAACATTTCTATCTGTCGACAGTGACTTACTATTCCAAGATGAAACTGGACAAAACATTTCTATCTGTCGACAGTGACTTACTATTCCAAGATGAAACTGGATAAAACATTTCTATCTGTCGACAGTGCTTACATTCCAAGTGAATGGATAACATTTCTACTGTCGACAGTGACTTACTATTCCAAGATGAAACTGGCAAAACATTTCTAGCTGTCGACAGCGACTTACTATTCCAAGATGAAACTGGATAAAACATTTCTATCTGTCGACAGTGACTTACCATTCCAAGATGAAACTGGATAAAACATTTCTACTGTCGACAGTGACTTACCATTCCAAGATGAACTGGACAAAACATTTCTATCTGTCGACAGTGACTTACTATTCCAAGATGAAACTGGACAAAACATTTCTATCTGTCGACAGTGACTTACTATTCCAAGATGAAACTGGATAAAACATTTCTATCTGTCGACAATGACTTACCATTCCAAGATGAAACTGGATAAAACATTTCTATCTGTCGACAATGACTTACTATTCCAAGATGAAACTGGACAAAACATTTCTAGCTGTCGACAGTGACTTACTATTCCAAGATGAAACTGGACAAAACATTTCTATCTGTCGACAGTGACTTACTATTCCAAGATGAAACTGGATAAAACATTTCTATCTGTCGACAATGACTTACCATTCCAAGATGAAACTGGATAAAACATTTCTAGCTGTCGACAGTGACTTACTATTCCAAGATGAAACTGGGCAAAACATTTCTATCTGTCGACAGTGACTTACTATTCCAAGATGAAACTGGATAAAACATTTCTATCTGTCGACAATGACTTACCATTCCAAGATGAAACTGGATAAAACATTTCTATCTGTCGACAATGACTTACTATTCCAAGATGAAACTGGACAAAACATTTCTAGCTGTCGACAGTGACTTACTATTCCAAGATGAAACTGGACAAAACATTTCTATCTGTCGACAATGACTTACTATTCCAAGATGAAACTGGATAAAACATTTCTATCTGTCGACAATGACTTACCATTCCAAGATGAAACTGGATAAAACATTTATATCTGTCGACAATGACTTACTATTCCAAGATGAAACTGGATAAAACATTTATATCTGTCGACAATGACTTACCATTCCAAGATGAAACTGGATAAAACATTTATATCTGTCGACAGTGACTTACCATTCCAAGATGAAACTGGATAAAACATTTCTATCTGTCGACAGTGACTTACCATTCCAAGATGAAACTGGATAAAACATTTCTATCTGTCGACAATGACTTACCATTCCAAGATGAAACTGGACAAAACATTTCTATCTGTCGACAGTGACTTACTATTCCAAGATGAAACTGGATAAAACATTTCTAGCTGTCGACAGTGACTTACTATTCCAAGATGAAACTGGACAAAACATTTCTATTTGTCGACAATGACTTACTATTCCAAGATGAAACTGGACAAAGCATTTCTATCTGTCAACAGTGACTTACTATTCCAAGATGAAACTGGACAAAACATTTCTATCTGTCGACAGTGACTTACTATTCCAAGATGAAACTGGATAAAACATTTCTAGCTGTCGACAGTGACTTACTATTCCAAGATGAAACTGGACAAAACATTTCTATCTGTCGACAGTGACTTACTATTCCAAGATGAAACTGGACAAAACATTTCTATCTGTCGACAGTGACTTACTATTCCAAGATGAAACTGGACAAAACATTTCTATCTGTCGACAATGACTTACTATTCCAAGATGAAACTGGATAAAACATTTCTATCTGTCGACAGTGACTTACTATTCCAAGATGAAACTGGATAAAACATTTCTATCTGTCGAAAATGACTTCCCATTCCAAGATGAAACTGGAAAAACATTTCTATCTGTCGAAAATGACTTACTATTCCAAGATGAAACTGGAAAAACATTTCTACTGTCGAAAAGGACTTCCCATTCCAAGATGAAACTGGACAAAACATTTCTATCTGTCGAAAATGACTTACCATTCCAAGATGAAACTGGATAAAACATTTCTATCTGTCGAAAATGACTTCCCATTCCAAGATGAAACGGGGAAAAACATTTCTATCTGTCGAAAATGACTTACTATTCCAAGATGAAACTGGAAAAACATTTCTACTGTCGACAGTGACTTCCCATTCCAAGATGAAACTGGAAAAACATTTCTATCTGTCGACAGTGACTTACTATTCCAAGATGAAACTGGATAAAACATTTCTATCTGTCGACAATGACTTCCCATTCCAAGATGAAACTGGATAAAACATTTCTACTGTCGAAAATGACTTACTATTCCAAGATGAAACGGGGCAAAACATTTCTACTGTCGACAGTGACTTACTATTCCAAGATGAAACTGGAAAAACTTTTCTATCTGTCGAAAATGACTTCCCATTCCAAGATGAAACGGGGAAAAACATTTCTATCTGTCGAAAATGACTTACTATTCCAAGATGAAACTGGAAAAACATTTCTACTGTCGACAGTGACTTACTATTCCAAGATGAAACTGGGCAAAACATTTCTATCTGTCGAAAATGACTTACTATTCCAAGATGAAACGGGGAAAAACATTTCTATCTGTCGAAAATGACTTCCCATTCCAAGATGAAACTGGATAAAACATTTTATCTGTCGACAATGACTTCCCATTCCAAGATGAAACTGGATAAAACATTTTATCTGTCGACAATGACTTCCCATTCCAAGATGAAACTGGAAAAACATTTTACTGTCGACAGTGACTTCCCATTCCAAGATGAAACGGGGAAAAACATTTCTATCTGTCGAAAATGACTTCCCATTCCAAGATGAAACTGGATAAAACATTTCTATCTGTCGAAAATGACTTACCATTCCAAGATGAAACTGGAAAAACATTTTATCTGTCGAAAATGACTTACTATTCCAAGATGAAACTGGATAAAACATTTTATCTGTCGAAAATGACTTCCCATTCCAAGATGAAACTGGAAAAACATTTCTATTTGTCGAAAATGACTTCCCATTCCAAGATGAAACTGGAAAAACATTTCTATCTGTCAACAGTGACTTCCCATTCCAAGATGAAACTGGAAAAACATTTCTATCTGTCGAAAATGACTTCCCATTCCAAGATGAAACTGGAAAAAACATTTCTATCTGTCAACAGTGACTTACTATTCCAAGATGAAACTGGAAAAACATTTCTACTGTCGACAGTGACTTACTATTCCAAGATGAAACTGGACAAAACATTTCTATTTGTCGAAAATGACTTCCCATTCCAAGATGAAACTGGAAAAAACATTTCTACCTGTCAACAGTGACTTACTATTCCAAGATGAAACTGGACAAAACATTTCTACTGTCGACAGTGACTTACTATTCCAAGATGAAACTGGAAAAACATTTCTACTGTCGACAGTGACTTACTATTCCAAGATGAAACTGGACAAAACTTTTCTATTTGTCGAAAATGACTTACTATTCCAAGATGAAACTGGAAAAACATTTCTACTGTCAACAGTGACTTACTATTCCAAGATGAAACTGGACAAAACATTTCTATTTGTCGAAAATGACTTACTATTCCAAGATGAAACTGGACAAAACATTTCTATCTGTCGACAGTGACTTCCCATTCCAAGATGAAACTGGACAAAACTTTTCTACCTGTCGACAGTGACTTACTATTCCAAGATGAAACTGGACAAAACATTTCTAGCTGTCGACAGTGACTTACTATTCCAAGATGAAACTGGACAAAACATTTCTATCTGTCGACAATGACTTACTATTCCAAGATGAAACTGGAAAAACTTTTCTATCTGTCGAAAATGACTTACTATTCCAAGATGAAACTGGATAAAACATTTCTACTGTCGAAAATGACTTACTATTCCAAGATGAAACTGGAAAAACATTTCTATTTGTCGAAAATGACTTACTATTCCAAGATGAAACTGGAAAAAACATTTCTATCTGTCAACAGTGACTTACTATTCCAAGATGAAACTGGATAAAACATTTCTACTGTCGAAAATGACTTCCCATTCCAAGATGAAACTGGAAAAACATTTCTACTGTCGACAGTGACTTCCCATTCCAAGATGAAACTGGAAAAACATTTCTATCTGTCGAAAATGACTTACTATTCCAAGATGAAACGGGGAAAAAACATTTCTATCTGTCAACAGTGACTTACTATTCCAAGATGAAACTGGAAAAACATTTCTACCTGTCGACAGTGACTTCCCATTCCAAGATGAAACTGGAAAAACATTTCTATCTGTCGAAAATGACTTACTATTCCAAGATGAAACTGGAAAAACATTTCTACCTGTCGACAGTGACTTACTATTCCAAGATGAAACTGGAAAAACATTTCTACTGTCGAAAATGACTTACTATTCCAAGATGAAACTGGACAAAACATTTCTACTGTCGACAGTGACTTACTATTCCAAGATGAAACTGGACAAAACTTTTCTATCTGTCGACAGTGACTTACTATTCCAAGATGAAACGGGGAAAAACATTTCTACTGTCGACAGTGACTTACTATTCCAAGATGAAACTGGAAAAACATTTCTATCTGTCGAAAATGACTTACTATTCCAAGATGAAACGGGGAAAAACATTTCTACTGTCGAAAATGACTTACTATTCCAAGATGAAACGGGGAAAAACATTTCTATCTGTCGAAAATGACTTACTATTCCAAGATGAAACTGGATAAAACATTTCTATCTGTCGACAATGACTTCCCATTCCAAGATGAAACTGGAAAAAACATTTCTATCTGTCGAAAATGACTTACTATTCCAAGATGAAACTGGAAAAACATTTCTAGCTGTCGAAAATGACTTCCCATTCCAAGATGAAACGGGGCAAAACATTTCTATCTGTCGAAAATGACTTCCCATTCCAAGATGAAACTGGATAAAACATTTCTATCTGTCGACAGTGACTTCCCATTCCAAGATGAAACGGGGAAAAACATTTTATCTGTCGAAAATGACTTACTATTCCAAGATGAAACTGGATAAAACATTTTATCTGTCGAAAATGACTTACCATTCCAAGATGAAACTGGATAAAACATTTTATCTGTCGAAAATGACTTCCCATTCCAAGATGAAACTGGATAAAACATTTCTATCTGTCGACAGTGACTTCCCATTCCAAGATGAAACTGGATAAAACATTTCTATCTGTCGACAATGACTTCCCATTCCAAGATGAAACTGGACAAAACATTTCTACTGTCGACAGTGACTTACTATTCCAAGATGAAACTGGAAAAACATTTCTACTGTCGACAGTGACTTACTATTCCAAGATGAAACGGGGCAAAACATTTCTATTTGTCGAAAATGACTTACTATTCCAAGATGAAACTGGAAAAACATTTCTATCTGTCAACAGTGACTTACTATTCCAAGATGAAACGGGGCAAAACATTTCTATCTGTCGACAGTGACTTACTATTCCAAGATGAAACTGGATAAAACATTTCTACTGTCGACAGTGACTTACTATTCCAAGATGAAACTGGAAAAACATTTCTATTTGTCGACAATGACTTCCCATTCCAAGATGAAACTGGAAAAACATTTCTACTGTCAACAGTGACTTACTATTCCAAGATGAAACGGGGCAAAACATTTCTATCTGTCGACAGTGACTTACTATTCCAAGATGAAACTGGAAAAACATTTCTATCTGTCGAAAATGACTTACCATTCCAAGATGAAACTGGAAAAACATTTCTACCTGTCGAAAATGACTTACTATTCCAAGATGAAACTGGACAAAACATTTCTAGCTGTCGACAGTGACTTACTATTCCAAGATGAAACGGGGCAAAACATTTCTATCTGTCGAAAATGACTTACTATTCCAAGATGAAACTGGAAAAACTTTTCTATCTGTCGACAGTGACTTCCCATTCCAAGATGAAACTGGATAAAACATTTTACTGTCGAAAATGACTTACTATTCCAAGATGAAACTGGAAAAACATTTTATTTGTCGACAATGACTTCCCATTCCAAGATGAAACTGGAAAAACATTTTATCTGTCAACAGTGACTTCCCATTCCAAGATGAAACTGGAAAAACATTTCTATCTGTCGAAAATGACTTCCCATTCCAAGATGAAACTGGATAAAACATTTCTACTGTCGAAAATGACTTCCCATTCCAAGATGAAACTGGACAAAACATTTCTATTTGTCGAAAATGACTTACTATTCCAAGATGAAACTGGAAAAACATTTCTACTGTCAACAGTGACTTACTATTCCAAGATGAAACTGGACAAAACATTTCTATTTGTCGAAAATGACTTACTATTCCAAGATGAAACTGGACAAAACATTTCTATCTGTCGACAGTGACTTCCCATTCCAAGATGAAACTGGACAAAACATTTCTACCTGTCGACAGTGACTTACTATTCCAAGATGAAACTGGAAAAACATTTCTAGCTGTCGACAGTGACTTACTATTCCAAGATGAAACTGGACAAAACTTTTCTATCTGTCGACAGTGACTTACTATTCCAAGATGAAACTGGAAAAAACTTTTCTATCTGTCAACAGTGACTTACTATTCCAAGATGAAACTGGAAAAACATTTCTACTGTCGACAGTGACTTACTATTCCAAGATGAAACTGGACAAAACATTTCTATCTGTCGAAAATGACTTCCCATTCCAAGATGAAACTGGAAAAACATTTCTACCTGTCGAAAATGACTTACTATTCCAAGATGAAACTGGAAAAACATTTCTACTGTCGAAAATGACTTACTATTCCAAGATGAAACTGGAAAAACATTTCTATCTGTCGAAAATGACTTACTATTCCAAGATGAAACTGGACAAAACTTTTCTATCTGTCGACAGTGACTTACTATTCCAAGATGAAACGGGGTAAAACATTTCTAGCTGTCGAAAATGACTTCCCTTCCAAATAAAATGGCCATTTCATCTTGGAATATTAATTCCGTCGGACAAAAATTTTTTGTCAAGTTTCTTTTCCAAATGAAATCAAAACATTTTTTGTCAAGTTTCTTTAAAGAAACTGGATAAAAATTTTTTGTCGGTTTATTTGAAAAATGGTCACTTTGTCGACAATGAAACTATTTAAAATTTGAAAGGGAAAAAATTTCACTGTCGAAGTAAAAATTATCCCCCCGGGTGAAACGGGTCATTTCATCTTTGGAAATGATTAATTTTTCCAAAGTGAAAGGGAAAAACATTTCTTTGGAATAATTTATTTGGGGTTTTATCCCGGATTTATTTCCCAAGAGGGGAAACTGGGCAAAAATTTTTTGTCCAGTTTCTTTTCCCTTTGAAAGGAAAAAAAATTTCTTTGTCGGGCCCATTTAAATAAAAGGTAAAACATTTCACGTCAAGTTTCCTTTCCCAAGTGCTGGATAAAAATTTTTTGTCCGGGTTCTTTTCCAAGAAAAATGGAAAAAATTTTTTGGAAATGTTAAACCTTCCAAGATAAAGGAAAAAATTTTTTTACAGTTTCTTTTCCGGAAAAATAAAAAAATTTCACTGTCGACGGGATTAAAAATGGGGTCCATTTCATCTTGGAAAGGGTTAACCCAAAGTTTAAAAGGGAAAAAACCATTTCATCTTGGAAATATTAATATTGTGAAAGGAAAAAATTTTTATTCCAGTTTCTTTTCCGGAAAAAGGGGAAAACATTTCACGTTAAAATGTTTTTTTCCAAATTTTTAAATTTTGGATAAAAATTTTTTGTCCAGTTTCCTTTCCGGAAAAATGGAAAAAACTTTTTTGTCGAAAAGATTAAAAATGGGGCCCAAATCTTGGAAATGATTAATTCCAAGTTTTAAAAAACATTTAATTTAAAATCTTAATTTAAGGAAAGGGTTTAAAAATTTTTTTCAAGTTTCCTTGGAAAAAGGGAAAAAAAATTTCATTGTCGACAATGTTTAATTTAAGTAAATAAAAACTTTCATCGCGAAGTGATTTTTCCAAAAAAAAGGAAAAAATTTTAAAAGGTCACGGTTTTTCAAAAAAATCCCCCTTTTTCCAGTTTCATTTTGGGGAAATAAGTAAATTTTTAGTAAAAAAATGTTTTATCAGTTTCATTTTTTGGAATTAGTCACTTTCGACTTTTTTTAAAATTTTTTCCCCGGATTTAAAAATTTGGGTTGACAGTAAAAATGTTTTTTTTCCATTTTGGGGAATGGTAAGTCCTGTGACAGATAAAATGTTTTTTTCCAGTTTCTTTTGAGAAATTTTTCGACAGATGAAATTTTTTTCCCAATTTAAAATTTTTGGAATGTTTTGTCGACGGATAAAATGTTTTTTCCAGTTTCCCCTTGGGAAATTCATTAAATAAAATGTTTTTTCCGTTTCACCCCAATGGTAAGTCCTGTCGACAGTAAAAATTTTTTCCAGTTTTTGGAATGAAAGTCATTGTCGACGAAAAATTTTTATTAGTTTCATTTTTGGAATAGTAAGCCCTTGTCGACAGTAAAATGTTTTTCCATTTTCATTTGGGGAATGGTAAGTCATTGTCGACAGATGAAATGTTTTACCCAATTTCATTTAATTTTAAGTCATTGAAAATAAAATTTTTTTGTCCAAGAAAAAATTTTGGAATAGTAAGTTTTTGTCGACAGAAGAAATTTTTTTGGGGGCCCATTTCACGGAATAAAGTAACAACGGATTTTCATTTTTGGAATGGTAAGTCATTTCGACAGATAAAAATGTTTTACCCAATTTCATCGGAATGAAGTAATTTGGTAGAAATGTTTTTTTTTTATTTTTGGAAAGTAAGAAATTGGTCGACAGATAGAAATGTTTTTCCAGTTTCATCTTGGAATAGTAAGTCATTGTCGACAGATAGAAATGTTTTGTCCAGTTTCATCTTGGAATAGTAAGTCACTGTCGACAGCTAGAAATGTTTTGTCCAGTTTCATTTTTTTGGGAATGGTAAGTCATTGTCGACAGATAGAAATGTTTTGTCCAGTTTCATCTTGGAATATTTCACTGTCGACAGTAGAAATTTTTTTCCCAGTTTCATCTTGGAAATAAGCAACCGACAGATGAAATTTTTTTCCCAGTTTCATTTTTGGAATAGTAAGACGGGGCAAAGTTTTGAAATGTTTTGCCCATTTTCCCGGAATGGTCACTGTAAAATTAAAAATTTGTTTTTCCTTTTTTATTTTGGAATGGTGGGTACTGTTGAAATTTTTCCTTTTTGGGAATTGTCTTGTCAAAATAAAAAATGTTTTTTTTTTTGGGTAGGGCATGTCGACAATGGGAAATGTTTTTTCCAGTTTCATTTTTGGAAAATAAGCCCTTTTTGACAGATAAAATGTTTTTCCATTTTCCCTTTTGGGAAAATAGTAAGTCATTTTCACATTGGGGTTTTTTAAATAGAAATTTTTTTGCCCAATTTCATTTTGGGAATATTAATCATTTCAAAAAATAAAAATTTTTTTTCCCAATTTCATCTTAAAAGAATAGTAAGAAAATGTTTTTCCAGTTTCATTTTTGGTAGTAAGTCACTTTTGACAATAGAAATGTTTTGCCCATTTCCCCAAATTTTTGGAATGGTAAGTCATTTCAAAATGGAAATTTTTTGCCCAATTTTGGGAAATAATAGGGCCCTGTCATTCCCCTAAAATGTTTTTCCAGTTTTCATCGGAAAAATAGTAAGTCACTGTCAAGGGTATGAATGTTTTGTCCATTTTCCCTTTTGGAATAGGGGGGTTTTTTGACAGATAAAAAATTTGTCCAGTTTCATCTTGGAAAAATTAATTATTGTCGAAAAATAAATATTTTGCCCGGGAAAAATTTCACTTGGGAAAATTTTTTTTCCCAATTTAAAGGAAAAGTCACTGTCGACAAGAAGAAATGTTTGTCCGGTTTAAATTTTGGAATGAAATAAGCCCCACTGTTGAAAGGGAAATTTTAACTAAAAATTTTTTTTTTTGGGGGGACAGTTTTAGAAATGTTTTGCCCAGTTTCATTTTTAAAAAGTAAGCCCTTTGTCGACAGTAGAAATGGTTTTCATCTTGGAATAGAAAATTATTTTTTGAAAAATTAGGAAAGGGTTTTGCCCAATTTAAAAAAATTTTGGAATAGTAAGTCATTTCCCGACAGTAAAAAATGTTTTGTGGGGGTTTATTTTGGGAAAATTTTCACTGCCGGCGGGTAAAAACCCGGTTTCATTTTTAAAATTAGTCAAGTTTTAAAACTTTAAGGTTTGCCCAAATTTCTGGGGGAATGTTACAATAGAAAAGGGATCAGTTTCATTTTGAAATGGTAAGTTTGTGGGCAAATAAAATTTTTTTGTCCAACCCTTTTTGGGAAAATGGAAAGGGGTCATTGGGGCCAAGTTTTAAAATCATTTAAAAAAATTTTATTTGAATAGAAGGTAGGTCGACAGAAAAAATTTTTCCATTTCACTTTGGGGAAAAAGGGTTAACTTTAAAAACCGATAAAAGTTTTGCCATTTTTTGGAAAAAAAAAAGTTTTTGTCGACAGATAAAATGTTTTTCCAGTTTCATCTTGGAATAGTAAGTCATTGTCGACAGATATAAATTTTTTGGAATTTTTTAAGGTAAGTCATTGTCGACAGATAGAAATGTTTTATCCAGTTTCATCTTGGAATGGTAAGTCACTGTCGACAGTAGAAATGTTTTGTCCAGTTTCATCTTGGAATAGTAAGTCATTGTCGACAGATAGAAATGTTTTATCCAGTTTCATCTTGGAATGGTAAGTCATTGTCGACAGATAGAAATGTTTTATCCAGTTTCATCTTGGAATAGTAAGTCATTGTCGACAATAAAATGTTTTGTCCAGTTTCATCTTGGAATAGTAAGTCATTGTCGACAGTAAAATGTTTTTCCAGTTTCATCTTGGAAAAAACTTGTCGACAGATAGAAATGTTTTTCCAGTTTCATCTTGGAATAGTAAGTCACTTTTGACAGATAGAAATGTTTTGCCCAGTTTCATCTTGGAATGGTAAGCCCTTGTCGACAGATAAAATTTTTAAGTTTCATCTTGGAATGGTAAGTCATTGTCGACAGATAAAATGTTTTATCCAGTTTCATCTTGGAATGGTAAGTCATTGTCGACAGATAAAATGTTTTATCCAGTTTCATCTTGGAATAGTAAGTCACTGTCGACAGATAAAAATTTTTCCCAGTTTCATCTTGGAATAGTAAGTCACTGTCGACAGATAGAAATGTTTTACCCAGTTTCATCTTGGAAGGGGTAAGTCATTTGTCAAACAAGTGGGAAATGTTTTGTAAATTTTTTATCAAGGGTTGTCTTTTTGTCAACAGGAATGGGGGGGTTTTAATCCAGTTTAAATTTTGGGGAATAGAAAATCTTTGTCGACAGAAAAAATTTTTTTTCCATTTCCCATTTTGGGAATAGTAAGTCTTGTCGACAGATAGAAATGTTTTACCCAGTTTCATCGGAATGTAAGTCTTGTCGACAGATAAAATGTTTTATCCAGTTTCATTTTGGGAAATGAACAGGAAGAAAAATTTTTTTACCCCAGTTTCATCTTGGAATGGAAGTCTTTTTGAAAGAAAAATGTTTTGTCCAGTTTCTTTTGGAAAAAAGTAAGTCCGTGACGGCTGAAATTTTTCCAGTTTCATTTTGGGGGTAGAAAGTCACTGTCAAGAATGAATGTTTTGCCCAGTTTCATTTTGGGAATAGAATTCCTTGACAGATAGAAATGTTTTGTCCAGTTTCATCTTGGAATAGTAAGTCATTGTCGACAAATAGAAATGTTTTGTCCAGTTTCATCTTGGAATAGTAAGTCACTGTCGACAGCTAGAAATGTTTTATCCAGTTTCATCTTGGAATAGTAAGTCACTGTCGACAGATATGAATGTTTTGTCCAGTTTCATCTTGGAATAGTAAGTCACTGTCGACAGATAGAAATGTTTTGTCCAGTTTCATCTTGGAATAGTAAGTCACTGTCGACAGCTAGACATGTTTTGTCCAGTTTCATCTTGGAATAGTAAGTCACTGTCGACAGGTAGAAATGTTTTGTCCAGTTTCATCTTGGAATGGTAAGTCACTGTCGACAGATAGAAATGTTTTGTCCAGTTTCATCTTGGAATAGTAAGTCACTGTCGACAGATAGAAATGTTTTGTCCAGTTTCATCTTGGAATAGTAAGTCACTGTTGACAGATAGAAATGCTTTGTCCAGTTTCATCTTGGAATAGTAAGTCACTGTCGACAGATAGAAATGTTTTGTCCAGTTTCATCTTGGAATAGTAAGTCACTGTTGACAGATAGAAATGCTTTGTCCAGTTTCATCTTGGAATAGTAAGTCATTGTCGACAAATAGAAATGTTTTGTCCAGTTTCATCTTGGAATAGTAAGTCACTGTCGACAGCTAGAAATGTTTTATCCAGTTTCATCTTGGAATAGTAAGTCACTGTCGACAGATAGAAATGTTTTGTCCAGTTTCATCTTGGAATGGTAAGTCATTGTCGACAGATAGAAATGTTTTATCCAGTTTCATCTTGGAATGGTAAGTCACTGTCGACAGATAGAAATGTTTTATCCAGTTTCATCTTGGAATGGTAAGTCACTGTCGACAGATATAAATGTTTTATCCAGTTTCATCTTGGAATGGTAAGTCATTGTCGACAGATAAAATGTTTTATCCAGTTTCATCTTGGAATGGTAAGTCATTGTCGACAGATATAAATGTTTTATCCAGTTTCATCTTGGAATGGTAAGTCATTGTCGACAGATAGAAATGTTTTATCCAGTTTCATCTTGGAATAGTAAGTCATTGTCGACAGATAGAAATGTTTTGCCCAGTTTCATCTTGGAATAGTAAGTCACTGTCGACAGCTAGAAATGTTTTGTCCAGTTTCATCTTGGAATAGTAAGTCATTGTCGACAGATAGAAATGTTTTATCCAGTTTCATCTTGGAATGGTAAGTCATTGTCGACAGATAGAAATGTTTTATCCAGTTTCATCTTGGAATAGTAAGTCACTGTCGACAGATAGAAATGTTTTGCCCAGTTTCATCTTGGAATAGTAAGTCACTGTCGACAGCTAGAAATGTTTTATCCAGTTTCATCTTGGAATGGTAAGTCATTGTCGACAGATAAAATGTTTTACCCAGTTTCATCTTGGAATGGTAAGTCACTGTCGACAGATAGAAATGTTTTGTCCAGTTTCATCTTGGAATAGTAAGTCACTGTCGACAGCTAGAAATGTTTTGTCCAGTTTCATCTTGGAATAGTAAGTCATTGTCGACAGATAGAAATGTTTTATCCAGTTTCATCTTGGAATGGTAAGTCATTGTCGACAGATAGAAATGTTTTATCCAGTTTCATCTTGGAATGGTAAGTCATTGTCGACAGATAGAAATGTTTTGTCCAGTTTCATCTTGGAATAGTAAGTCACTGTCGACAGATAGAAATGTTTTGTCCAGTTTCATCTTGGAATAGTAAGTCACTGTCGACAGATAGAAATGTTTTGTCCAGTTTCATCTTGGAATGGTAAGTCACTGTCGACAGATAGAAATGTTTTATCCAGTTTCATCTTGGAATGGTAAGTCACTGTCGACAGATAGAAATGTTTTATCCAGTTTCATCTTGGAATAGTAAGTCATTGTCGACAGATAGAAATGTTTTATCCAGTTTCATCTTGGAATGGTAAGTCATTGTCGACAGATAGAAATGTTTTATCCAGTTTCATCTTGGAATAGTAAGTCACTGTCGACAGATAGAAATGTTTTATCCAGTTTCATCTTGGAATAGTAAGTCATTGTCGACAGATAGAAATGTTTTGTCCAGTTTCATCTTGGAATAGTAAGTCACTGTCGACAGTAGAATGTTTTGTCCAGTTTCATCTTGGAATAGAAAGTCATGTCGACAGATGGTTT
>JAODUO010001203.1:125000-143838 GCA_025642075.2 Ridgeia piscesae | reverse complement strand
TTATTATTTTATTAACGGTATTCAAACCCCAAAAATTTTTCCCGATAAACCGACGTCACAAGTTCCTACATTAACAACAAAACTGTGTTGTTGGAAAACGAATATGTTGTCTGGGTAACCAAACTAATGCAACCAAAAAATGCACGAGACTGTTTCTAGACGGTTTCTAATAAACAACTATAAACATATTTATACCTATTATGCGACTGCAATTGAGTTTAATTAGCAAATTATCATAGTCACTAGGTAAAATAAAAAGTAAACACTTACTTGAAATAATGGTACATGCATTTCCGCGGACTGGCTATTAATTTCTCTGTTGGCCAATGTTTCAGAAACGCCAAATTCCTGTGCGACAACAATACGCAATTAAAATAACCGCCAATAAAACAGAGGCATACTGTCTAGCATTGCCATAAGGATTACACAGAATTGCGAAATTTGGTTACCTCCCTAACTTAAACATTGTTCTGAATACTCTCTGGGCACTTTAAATAAAGAGCTGTGACCAGGTATATATTAGCTGTAAGATCTAAGATGGACCAATACCAAACAACGTTAGATACATGATAATATACAATTGCGTACTGATTATAATAATACACATATGAAGACACAAGGATTCCTTCTGACAATTATCTCGTACACTGCACTCAATTCCCACCAACACAATTCCCAATCTGCCAGCGAATTGTAACCCTTTCATCGCCAATGGAACGGCTCATTATTAAAGGGACCCAAAAGGGAAAATTACATGCTATGCACGTGAAAGATTTAAATAAAAACAAATATTTTAAAAGTAATCACATTTTTAACGTCAGTGGTTTATTAATAAAAAAAAAAATTGAACACCTTTTCCATCAAAGTTCGTAAGTCGCGCCATTTTGACTGATGTGTGGCGTCGGCAAATGCTTGGCTCTTTGAGAGACAGAGCGGGCAACTCTGTATTTAAAATTCCGTTAAAATAATCGCCAGTGGCGCGTCCGATGTTTACACCGCTTCGTGTACCCGGCGTGGAAGCGAACATGATTTTCTTTCAAAAATAGCTGAATTTCGGTTGCAACGATAAGGGCCAACATTTTCAAGATAGAACTGAACGCGCTGGTAAACAAACCCGCCGGAAGCCGAAATGCAGAGGCGAGTAACTAGCCGAGGCGACATTGACAAGTGGTCGAAACTCGCTGAAACTTCGAAACACTGACAGGTATTTTGATGGCCTCGCATTCGATCCCGGGATTCGGCGAGTTTCTTCTTAGTCACAGCCATGCCATGTATTATTCTCCAAATCGTGGGTAGTGTCGGATATGTTATACACAACGTGAGGTTTCCCAATTTAAAACAAATATCATATGGGGTCATGGCTCTCGATTTATTCAGCTGACCCCCAAAGAGTGACGGGCTCGGTCCTTCGCCCTAGGCCTAGCTTAAAACTGTTTTCGGAATAAATTTTCCAAATTGTCCACAACTGTGACAAAAATGCAGATTAATTGTTTTTTTTCAAATACTGGTTTTTATTTAACAGTAGCGATTGCATGTTTGGGTATGAAAAGAGGGTTGTCAATCAAGATATAAATAGAACACACCAGTAGAACTATAAAAGGGGAAAGATTAATTATCTAACTATGTGGTGTCAATATTGATTGTTCTTTTAATAGGCGTGGTATTTTTAAAAGGGGAAAGTTTGGACATAATTCTGGAGGGCTAAATAAAAAAAAAATCACCACCCATGTTCTTTATGAAAAATTCTTCATGCTGAATAATATTTTTTTTTTTAGCTGAAATATATGTACAGTGGAATGTCTCTATTAAAATAACAATTTAACTGGGTAAAAGTAACACAACTAGCAGAACAAATATTCTAAACTATAACATATGTGGATATATTTATGTATATTCTGCGTGATCTTAATTCAATGTAACTTTGTTGTGAGGTAACCATAATAGTGGCGAGGTAACCATAATAGTACCCGTCAGGTTCCACATTGTGCTACAAATATTTCAAATTTCATGAACAACTAATTTAAACATCTGGTTCTGTTTCAGATGTGCCTGATATATTAAAAATGGCCATGGTTTTATATTCTGTGTTTGGAGCAGACAGTGCTTCCAAATGAAACCCGGTTAGACAACTTTCACATGTATCTGCCAACAAAAATGAAAGTATATGTTCATGTATTATAAACAGTGAAATGTGTTGCTCACAATTTATTGACAATGAAAATAACATTACAGCAACCAGAACACCAAGAAAACTAACATGATACAACATTTATATAATACAAATGATATTTCATACAATGAAAACACCACACATTATTCTATGTAGAAATATCCCCAACAATTAATTTTAACAGTAACTGATTTAGGATCATTCTAGAAATTTCGAGTAGCATGCCCAGTTGTCCACTATGTCAAACTAAAAAACCTTTCCCAATGATTTTATAAAAACACAACATGTATTCTACAATGATAATGGATTGAGTTACCTCCATTTCATATGTCACCTGTCAACACAGTTCTTATATATGCGGTATCCAATCCTCAAACATGGGGGCAAATACATTTGTATTTAAAAATATTTTTTTTAAGTATCTGTAATTGATGTTTAGGAAAAAAAAGTATTTGGATCCCTAAAGAGTATTTTTATTTAAATAAATGTCAATGTATTTGACCGAATGTCTTTTAGCATTGTCCTTGTCAAAAACTTTACCCCCTGGCAGCCCTACTTAATTAAACACCATCTTGACTGTGGGAAGCATCCAGCCAAGCTGTAATTAATTAATCAAGACGGTTTGTGTACAAATACCCACCATCGTCTATAGCCAGTTACTTGTTTACACAGCTGGTGAATTGGAGCAATGACGGGTGAACAGACTTGCCCAAGGTTGACCAGCACCCATGGTTTCGTTCTCGTAGTTGAAGTCTGAAGCCGAGTAAAAAGCTTTCCACTCGCCACTGTACATAGTTGATATATTTATTGGGCCTTTTTTTTATTTCAGGTGTCCAAGTCGGCCATAACAGAGGTTTTACCTGGTGGACCCATGGCAGGTTTGGGTCGAAGGGGGGAGTCATACCGTGTATACCAGCCATAAGATGGAACTTGCTCTCAGCGGAGAACAAGATATGGGTAACACTCAGCATTGTTGACTGCTGCCCTTACAAATTATCATTTGATTTGTAAAAAAGCATTGGATTGATTATGAACAAATCAACTGACTCTTGACACAAGCAGATCTTGTTTCATTAGCTTGGGCATATCTGTCCCAAGGACTGCAATTCCGACGGACAGTCATTGTGGGCAGGGGCCGGCCAGAGTTCTGACAAAGATGTAATTCACCATTCTCTCTTTCTGTCTGCCATGGGCTGGTGGATTGAGGTAAACATACAGCTGTGTGTCTTCTGCAGCTCAAATTCTTGGCCCTAAACAGAAAACACCCATGTTGTCAGGGTTCGCTAGGACTTGGCCGGACGTTCTTGCTAGAGCCATGGTTCCATCCCCATAAATAAACAGGACATGCCGTAGTGCTAAATATTGACTGTTTGAATTTACTATGTTTTTATATGAAAAAAATCATTAATCTGCGCCAAATAAGCAGCATATATGTTAAGTGTAATGTGAACAGTGTCCTTTACTTTGGTGCAGTGTTTTGGGGAAATGGAATATCAACAACCAGGACGGGTTGGATACATTTATCAAGAAAGCAAATGGGACTTAAGGATGGAACGGGTCATGGATAGAGTACAAAAGTTTTCTGGCAGATGACATACACTCACTAAGATCTTTTTTTGACAGTGACAGTACTGAGTTGCCTTTATTTTAAAGATAGATAGAGGGTGAGCTGCTCCAGCTCTGTCTTCATTGAATAGAGATGTTTTATGTTTGTGTGGTGATACATATTACATAAACAAAGGTTTGATAACTGATTACATGTCATTAGTGTTTATGCACTAGAGTTGACAGTGCTCAGTCATGCAATTTCCTAATGTTGGTAAATGTGGTATTGAATATATAATTGGTAAAATAATACTGCGTCTTACAAACTTTCCTCCAGTCAGAGATGGAGTAATCGTACTCGGTACTTGTACTCGTACTCGAGTACAGTACTTTTGGTACTCGTCCCGGTACGAAAAATTTCGTACTCGTACTCGTACATTACCAAATAATGTACTCACGATTACTTTTCACGTTTAAAATTTTTTTCATATGAACAGTTGCAACAAATAATATTTGCTTGTCTAATATATTATATTAGACAGATAAAAATGGCAATATTAAAAGTAATCTAATAAATTAATAATAATCAAGGTATTCTTTTTATTACTGTTGAGCATTTCAGTTAAATAAATATTCAGTCAGATTTCTCTAATTAATCCCTTTCCCCTTCCCAGAGAAGCAACATCCCCTCCCCCTTTTAGTACAAAGTACAAGTTATATTGTGACACCCTGAGAAAAGAGGAGATAAGCATCCCTAACATCTTGCTTTGTAATTTTAGAAGCCAGGCTACAGCCCACCTGTACTGTTTGCTCTTTAGTATGGTTGGATGAGGTCATACCAACATCCCGAATCCCGACTGGGTCTGGGCGGTTGCGCTAAATCCTGTCTATTATGTTTAATTAAGGCAAACTGTAAACCTGTCTAAATCCCCCCTTCTTGTTTGTCCCATCCAGACATGGGGTCAAATACATTGAAATGTATTTAAATACAAATATTCTTGAGGGATTACAAATCTTTTTAAATTAAATGTATTTAAATATGAATACATTGAAAAGTATTTCAAATACTTTTTTTTTTCAAATTTTTTTTTTTTCATCTAGTTTATAGGCATAATTACTGTTTTGCTCATATGATGACAGGCACACCGGGGCTAAAAATTGTTATTTCTAACTGCATCACAGTGACAACTGATTGACAGAGGTAAAGGCCAAAATATATTGTTTGTATGTTACCCGGAGGTCTATAATAATATGATGCCTATGTTGCCCTCAGAAAAAAGAACATTTCTAATGTTTTAGGAAGGCTCAACTTCAAAGTCAGCCAGGCCAGAATAACCTGGTGCCAAATTGAACCCTGACTAAAGAACAAAAGGGGATATTGACCTATGGTCACTTTAGGGCCATCCTCTGGCTCTGAGCAAACACAAGTTGTGGTCACTCAAGGGGGCCTCGTTTAAATGTCTTCTCAGTAATTAGCATTGTTGGGGGAAGTTGCAGTGCATTAAAGGAAAGTTTACATTTCTTAATAAAAAAATATACTAAAAGTATTTAAAAAAAAATTTGAAAAGTCAAATATTTTAGGAAAGTATTTAAATACAAATACTTTTTAAATTTCCCAAACATCAAAAAAAAATTTTAAAAAGTATTTAAATACTTTTAAATACAAATGTATTTGACCCCATGTCTGGACCCATCTGATATACTACTCTTTTGAATATCCCCCTGGTTTTTAAGTGTTATTGTAATTATTTGATCATGTGTATTTGAAATTTTTTAAAAGCCTCCTATTTGTATTTGATTCAAAACCCTAAATTAAATTATTAATCCAAATTAAAAGTTATCAAACCCGGGAAAATCGTCTAATTATTAATAACAATAACATCTGGATAGTGGATAGCAGTAATTAGTTAAAACATTGTGACACAACAACAGAACAAAAGACACCTAGGGATTCCATGAAAGTCGCCTCATGCATGTTCAAAGTAATCTACCTACCGAGTACATTTTTATTTATACTCCATTCTGGGATATTTTTAAATGGCAAAATGTCATATTGAGACATCACCTAATGTGCATGGTGGATCATCGACCCTTTCTAAACCATTGGAAAATTTAATTTTTTTGAATTACATTAGTGATTTGCACGACACAATGGTTGAGGGTAAAGGGGAAATTTCCCCTCTTGTGGGGAAAAAACTGGTTCCAAATGTTTACCGAGTGTTTACCCGAAGATCTAGTGTTGTATTGGATAAGTGATCTTGTGGGATATCTACAAGTCCACGTTCCATCTATATATTTTGCTAGTCTGTTAATATTTCTTCTTGTTTCTCAGTGTGTAATATTTAAGAAACTAAATAAAGGCAATATATTGCAAATTTGCAAAGTGATTTTTTTTTCAGTAAAAAGTTAGTCTCATCATAGCTAATTATTTATCATTTACTATAAGCCTGTAACATGTCCTAGTATCAATGTTGTATGAGTATCTGAACTGATACACACACAAATTTGTAATTTGTTCTCTCACTGAACAAATAACATGAATGATTGAAAACAACATTCGCAATGCTATTTTTTTTGTTTGAATAATATGTTTACTGAAAAATAAGCAGTTCATTGGGGGCAACCTGAAAATAGGAACTGCATGCGTAGCTACGAAACTCGAAAGGCAGTATTTTTTAAGTTATTTAGGAGTGATATCAAAGTGCCTATATTATCGTTCATGCGGTTGACTATGACGTCTATATCTGGTTTTCATTCAGCTGTTTTTTGTGTTATTTACATGTGCTTTACCTTATTTTTATGCCTCTGTTCATGCAAAGTGATATATACCTTCAAAGTAGGATAAAATAAAAAAAATAATAATGAAAAACAATATCGGACGGCCTAACTGCTTGGACCTGTTAGCGGCTCCATGATCCCGTGTACATACCTTCTAGAACGTTAACTGTGGTGGACGTTTACGAACAATATCGTATGTACATAAGTCATCTCGACAACATCGCAAAGTGTCTAATGGTACAAGATTCAAATAATTTAGACACAGAAGACTTAATAATATTTACTAACCTTCTTGCGCGCTTTGATGACTTGGGTACGGCGACGGAAGGATTCGACCGGGAACCCGTTTCGACGACTATCGTTGGTGATTAAATATCCCCTAATATCGTTTGCACAGCTCCATACTTGAAAACTCGACGTCGTCGACGTTTTTCGGATCTTGACCCAGTATATGGTGAGAAACATCCTATTCGAAGCAAGTTTTCGAACGGATGTCCTTCTTCGAAGTTCGCGATCTTACAACGTGTTTACAACGGCGATGATTACGCACGCAATCGGACACGTGACTTTAAGGCCGGTTCTGCGTGCTGAGTGGTCAGACCACGGTCAGACAACAGGAAGAGGCGCATCATGGACGCCTCTATGAAGCCGATGATTTCAGTAAAATTATCCACTTTGGAATTATTTTACTAATAAACCACTGACGTTAAAAATGTGATTACCGTTCAGAATGGTTGCTTTGTATTAGCTCTTTCACGTGCATAGCACTTAATATTTCCCTTTTGGTTCCCTTTAAGAAACGCGTATTCAACAACAGTAACCACGACGGCATCGAAAACAACAACAGCTACAACAACTACAAACGTCAACAGTAATACATGCACAATACTCATTGTGGTGTGCTACTGCTGCAGCTGCTGCTGTTAAAGATCATAGCTGAAGTTAATTATAAATAAATTACAAAATAATGTACACAATTCATGCGTAAACTTTTTACCATAGTGTTTGTGCTGTTAATACATTAATTTAACGAAACATCATCTCCATTTCATAATTCAATATTACTCCATGAAAAGTAATTAGAATTGAAAAGTTGGATGTTTCAATTGGTTGTATTTGTGGTAAACTGTTGTCACTTAATTTCACTTTTTATTTCAGACACTTGTACAAAATTATTTGATTTGACCAATGCGACATCTACCACATAACACAAGGCACGACACGATAGTGTTGCTTCCGCGTAGACACGTTTATTGATGAAACAATTAGAAAGTTACATTATTTAGATATTAACTAAACGCCGCTAGAGAGTAATATACGCAGACACGGTGTCGTGTCAAATCGCTCTCATTGTGAAATCATTCCCACCTGCTACACTGCGCCTGCGGCCTATAGCTGCGCATGCGCCGTCTCGTAATATCTCGCGAAAAAGTTAGCATCGTTACCCGTCGATCGATAAAAGCCGATACATATTGTTGATTGCCTGAGGAATAATAACATAGATAACAAGCTGGAACTTAGCAGATGGGTGGATACGGCTGATACGTGGAATGTGGCCAGTTGACACCCATCTTCACGCGATAAAATCGCAGATAACAGTAATTTCACAAAGGCACAACAATGGTTCTATGATACACACACACACACACACACACACACACACACACACACACACACACACACACACACACACACACACACACACACACACACACACACACACACACAACAAACACACACACACACACACACACACACACATACACAACACACACACACACACACACACACACACACACACACACACACACACACACACACACACACACACACACACACACACACACACACACACACACACACACACACACACACACACACACACACACACACATCACACACACACACACACACACACACACACACACACATACACATACTAACCACACACTATATATATATATATATATTGTGTGCGTGTGCGTGTGCGTGTGCGTGTGCGTGTGCGTGTGTGCGTGTGCGTGTGCGTGTGCGTGTGCGTGTGCGTGTGCGTGTGCTGTGCGTGTGCGTGTGCGTGTGCGTGTGCGTGTGCGTGTGCGTGTGCGTGTGCGTGTGCGTGTCGTGTGCGTGTGCGTGTGCGTGTGCGTGTGCGTGTGCGTGTGCGTGTGCGTGTGCGTGTCGTGTGCGTGTGCGTGTGCGTGTGCGTGTGCGTGTGCGTGTGCGTGTGCGTGTGCGTGTGCGTGTGCGTGTGCGTGTGCGTGTGCGTGTGCGTGTGCGTGTGCGTGTGCGTGTGCGTGTGCGTGTGCGTGTGCGTGTGCGTGTGCGTGTGCGTGTGCGTGTGCGTGTGCGTGTGCGTGTGCGTGTGCGTGTGCGTGTGCGTGTGCGTGTGCGTGTGCGTGTGCGTGTGCGTGTGCGTGTGCGTGTGCGTGTGCGTGTGCGTGTGCGTGTGCGTGTGCGTGTGCGTGTGCGTGTGCGTGTGCGTGTGCGTGTGCGTGTGCGTGTGCGTGTGCGTGTGCGTGTGCGTGTGCGTGTGCGTGTGCGTGTGCGTGTGCGTGTGCGTGTGCGTGAGCGTGAGCGTGTGCGTGTGCGTGTGTGTGAGCAACGGCCATTTTAAATATGATTTCGAAAACTAGATTTCGATTAAATAAAGACACGTGGGTCGAGATCGATAACAAGTATGAAGGTTATTGTGCCTTTTCGTACGTCTGTTACAACACGTTTTAAGACACAACATTCTCATAGTACCCATGCCTGTTTGCTGTTTATTGTATTAAGTTTGTTTATACAATTTAATTTGATATTCATGAAACATTATTAGAAAAGGTTGTTTTGATTGAAATAATTACGACTATGGAATGGTAAACAACAATCAATGAAAGGCACCACTGCACAGCATGGCAAAAGGCTTCGAAATTGTACAAAGCATTATCATCACAAAGCGTTATTATGTAATGGCAACTTTACATGAATTGACAGTTCCAAATGCGTTCATACGGTTTCGCTTGATAACGTTGAATATGGCGTTACATCAATATACACACATTAGTTGCCGCTAATATAAATACGTAATTTTATATAACATTAATTTGATGTCTCGCAAACATCGGTTTGCTTCATGTCCTGTGTAGGGCCTAAGGTTAACTGATTGGGTTATCTTAAACTCATTCAGTAACTAAAATTTGCATAGGCTTAATTCCACAAATTCGATGGCTCCGTTTATGCCATATCGTCATTATAAGGTACATGATTCACTGTTTTAAGCACTGCTTAGTGCATATTAAGCACAAATAATAACTGAAACTGAAAACTTGAAGTTACAAGAACATAATGTGATTACTCTATCTGGTAGAACCAAAGAAATCTTAAACACAATACCTAAAAATAGTATTGCTCATTCACGGGAAACAATGAACTATTTTCATTTTTAAAGTTAATTATTTTATTTGTAAAAAATATGTCTGCTACATGTATACACACTTTGGTATCTCGTAAGTATAATTATTATTATATACTATTTAGCTTTAATCATTTGAATGAGTCTGGTATCCAGTGTTTTAACTGGTCTGGAATTCTTACATCATACGTCAATAACACTATTAGTGGACTGGTACAAACTTCCCGGAATTAATTGTTCTAATATAATCAGACACGTTCCACAAGTATAAGTGAACTTACTGGATTAGATCACTGTGTTCAGGATCGGTGATGTCATTTATGCCGTCACACATGAATATCTGACGAAAATCCTAAAACTCAAAGCAGTCTTGTCACTTATATGACAATTATATATATATATATATATATATATATATATATATATATATATATATATATATATATATATTACGGTGTTAGGGTGGCTAAGCACTAACTAAATCAACAATGCATACAATGCGGTTACTGCTGGCTGTGTGTGCGTGCATGCGTGCGTGCGTGCGTGCATGTGTGAGTGTGTGTGTGTGTGTGTGTGTGTGTGTGTGTGTGTGTGTGTGTGTGTGTGTGTGTGTGTGTGTGTGAGTGTGTTTGCATAAACAGGAGCTTTAAAGCTAGCAGTTTATGATCATTTTATACCCAATATTTCATGGCTATTAAAGTCAAATTGTTCATGAAAGGTGATTATCTTCAATATGGTGGACAGCTGGATGAACTCGAGATAGATACATAAATAGTTTATTTGTTTTGGAATCGTATTAATCACATATACAAACAACCACAGTTTAAAGTAAGACAATCAGTAATAAATATACGATTACAGGCTGTATCCAGTTACCAGTTAACTTAAGTAATAATATTATAAGTAATTAATATTGAAAACTGGTCGTTGTCAACCCCGTAATAATAACACTTTCACGTACATGTAATATAAGAATCATTTCTATAGTTAACAATTATATGAGAAAGGAAACAATAGTATCACTTAATAATTGTACACATCAATTGAATAGCAAATATAATACAGTTATACCAACACCAGCGATAACTAGAATATAATGACACATGTGAACAAGTATTTTATAATCGGACTTAGCTTCTGCTAGGTTTTCCATATTGAATTGAGGTTTTGCTATGTCATACCGACTTTCCAAAACTGATTTTAATGGTAATACAACATTTGTTAGACTAGTGTTGTATTATCATGTAATATAATGTAATAATGTAATAACATCACCTGATAATTTAATATACTTGCTGCCTGACAACGTAATACATGTTGACTGATAATGTAATAAAGTGCTTCTGCCTGTTGTGTAATAACGTAGATAGTTCACTTAGGATTTAGTCGTTTTCGTGAATTTCATTTTCATTTCTTAATCCATTTTATAATGTATATTTCGTCTATTTGGCAATACTGCAATCTTAGATTAAATTCAATATGCTGATTCAAAATCTGACGTCAAATTTGTCCCAGCAGATCACAATTTTGAATTATGCATTCTCATACCATGAGTTATACACTCTTGCACCAATTAAGAATGACGGGTGGTCATACTATGCTACCTTACGACTGTAGGCTGATTTTTGCGGATTTTTAATTAGTTTTTCGTAATAACTGATATATTGAGGCCTCAGGTGGCCTGAGTCTCCCTTTTCGGACCTGAAATTAAGTAAATTCAAATATTGTGTCACTGTGGGGCCAAATAAAGCCGTAATGACATCAAATATGGCAGAAAGCATCCAGAGACATTGAGGAAAGCGGCGGTGTATGACTTAGGGGGTTTATCCAAATTCCGTTCCGTTCTGTGAACCATTGCGTCCCCTCTCCAAATGAAAAATCATCTTCCGCCATACAAGTTCGTGTCGTTAATGAATATTTACAAGCCTTTTGAAGTAAATAAATGGGCGTTTTACACGTAGAAACCTTCCCACGGCTATTATCTACAATACGATATAAAGATGACCTCTCTGTCTCGAAAAGTTTGTCCATTGAGGGTGAAAAGCCTAATGCACCCCATAAATCACTAAAAGTCTGGTTATTGAATGTCGGGTCTCCTAATGTGCTACTATCGTTATTGCATGTTGATATTGATGTAATGTTTTTATTATTGTTCAGATTGATTATGCACATATGAATTATACTGAAGGTGAAACAATTCAAGGCCAATGCGTTTTAATCCCGCACTTGGCAAAGTGGGAACGAAAATCAAACTGTTTGACCGTGTGCCATATAATACTTTATTTTGAAGTTCTGCATCTCTAGGTGATGGCCACGGGTTCTTCTCTGTGGCGGCCAACAAGGCAGAACTACTTAATTTTCTTTTGTTAGACATGGAGCAACGAAGAACAGCTATCCACAACGTTTGACACGGCTCAATCTTGGTGGAGACTTCAAACAGGAAACCAAGAGCATCCTGGTAACGCACGATTCGATCACAAATGAGTTGGCTTTGGGTCAAGTCAGCACGAGGCAGACAGCAGAGTAATTATTCACAATATATATATATATATATATATATATATATATATATATATATATATATATATATATATATATATATATACAAGACTACACTTTTGAAATTGCTACCACCAACGGAATACACATTTCTTCTGCACATGAGAGGTGCTGCTTTGACAACCATGATTGACAAGAGTGCTCATGTTCACAAGCCCAACCATCCCTCCATATGAAGAATATGGGTGGGTTCTCGATAACCGCGAGCTTGTTCCAGTGACATCAAAACATCCTGTCTGCCCACAGCAGATGACAAAAACTATATCCTGCAACTGCACCAAAGGGTGTGACATAAACTGTTTATATGCCATGAATAGCATTCCTTGTTACATTATATGTCGCTGCCAGGGATCGACTAAGACGTGCAGTCGTGCAGTGTTTGCAGCTAGGTTTAACTGCAGTGAAAGCAGCGAGTCAGAGAATGACAATTAACAAATACTTGCAGGAGGTCTTCAGCAGTTCAGCAGAAGGGAAATGCATGGTTCCTTGTTATGATTACGAGCGAGACATGGTTGTTATGCACTCGCTAATGATGAAACTATTGTCATTATTGAGAGTTAATATGGGAATACATATATGCAAATTACTCGTACACATATGCTGCATAAAAGCAATGTAATTACATATGTTAAAATTAATTTAAAACAGTTGTTTAATGTATGAGTACACACAACGAATTTCCATTGTTTCGTTTAATCACCTATATTTCCGTTTAACAGTTATGAATTCTAATATGTCTTGTGTTCTATATAGCAAATACAGAATTTTGCTTAGAGGGACATGTTGTTTGAGTGTCGATTACATGTTTCCAGTAATATATCCTCGAGGTTGTCCATCTAGGTTATGATTCTAGATATATATAGATGTGATTGTTCGAGTCAAACCTTTTACAGCATTCTATTTTCAGCAACAAAATGCATTTGCCCCTTGGGTATATTATAACATTTGTATTGACGATCGTCATCTTTTAAGATTGTGGATGTAAAAGTCGAAATAGTCGACAAATTAAATAATTGAAATCAACGTCCCCTAAAACATTTACTGCATGCCACAACTATTACACTATATGAAGATGCTATCAATTAATGATTGTTCAGGCCTTGCGAAATTGGTGGTACCTAAATGAAATACCTCAGCGTCGATGCTCAGAAGTTCGGTCGTTTCTTTTGTTACCACGGTTGATGATCTCGTAGTTCGGTTGATGATGGCTAACTCCTGTGCACACAACATTTATACCAGACAACAACAACAAGTACAACCACAAATATCCACATTATATTTTGTGGATACATACAGGATTGCAACACTTTCCATAAGATATGTGTTGCCGGGGCCACTAAGTAACTGTTCTGACTTGGTTATGTTTAAAGTAGTTAGGTAGGGCGTTACCATCCATGGAATGTTGAAGGTAAAGTTATACCTCACCATTTAGTTGGACCGTAGACAAATGTAACAGAGAGGACAAAAAGGTTACACCTGTAGACAAAGCTGTCATTAACGACGCCTTATTACCTTTCACCATAACATAACATAATCATTGTCCCAATTGATTTAGTTTAATTATTTTTGGGGCATACTTCAATACTTTACCCAATAAAAAGGTAAGCCTAAAAAGTATAAGTTAATTGTGATTAACTTGTAAACAGGTTAATTGGGTACGTTTCGATACAATGCAGTATCCAGTCCTTATGACTGTTCAAGATGTTTTATATTTAACTCCCTGGCAGACCTGTTGAATGTAACACAATCTCGAATTCACGCTGCAATTAATGCGCTATGTCTAAGCTGCCGACTTACATGCAGTATAGGTCATATAGTTAAGAACAATAAACCTATTGTGAAATATCGGCCCATGTTATCCGTCTAAGGAGACTGTTTCAAAACTACAAAAGTGTGCTTCACGAATTTTCGCCAGCTCTGGTTCAGTAACAACCGAAAACGAACATCCTGAAAAAAATACCGGGCATGGAAGAAGGCAAAGATCACAACAATGAAGAATGACTGGGATAAATATAACCACATCAAACGTGAAATAATGAGAGCAAACAGATAGGCGTATCCGCAGCACACAAGCAAAATCATCAGTGAAGAAGAAACCTATGGCGATTGATAAAGAGCATGAAATGTGACACTGTTGGAGTAGCCCCTCTCGCGAAACACGGACTAACCACACATTACCTTAAGATCAAAGCAAACATTTCTGCTCAGTCGTTACCACTGAAAATAACAACAACTTGACAACCAGTCCATACCGAGCGATGCCAGAGATTCAGGTCAGCAACATCAGAGTCTTCAGACTTCTTTAAAAAAAACCTCAACCCACGAAAAGCATCTGGTCCAGACAACATCCCTGCCGTCTTCTTCAGATGGTAGCAGAAGAGATTGCTCCTGCACTCACCCTTCTCTTCACCAAGTCACTGCACACCAGCCAATTCCTCATGATCTGGATGCACGCTCTAGTCCAAACCGGTAAAAAAAAGGAGACCGCAACCTTGCTACAAATAACCGCCCCATATCACTCACCTCCATCTGCTGCAAGCTGCTGGAGCATGACGGCTGAGATCACCCGCCGCCTTGACCGACACAACATAATCACGGATGCACAACACGGATTCCGAAAGCGACAATCCTGCGAGACAACGTTGATTCAAACCATGGTGATCTGGCTACGGACATGGACAATCGATGCTAAACAGACACCATACTCCTTGACTTTTCAAAAGCGTTCGACAAGGTGCCTCACTGCTGCTAAACCTGAACCACTATGGCATTCAAGGAATGAACCAAGACTAGATCCGGAACTTTCTCTGTGATAGCACACAGCAAATAGTTGCAAGTTGTCAAGGTAGAGATTTCTACAACAGGCCATGTGATCTCCGTCCTCGGTCCAACTCTTTTCGTCATTTACATCAATGACCTATGTGACAACATCAATACCAAAGCTAGACTGTTTGCTGGTGGCACTATACTGTATCACACCATCCACAGCGTGTCTGACACCCACCATCTACAACAGGACCTCACCACCTTGGAGGTGTGGGAGAGGAAGTGGCAGATGAGCTTCAGTGTATCAAAGTGTCACGTACAATCCGTCACAAAAAAGCGCAAGCTTATCCCAACAACCTATCTACTACACCAGCTACCCTTATGAAGAGCCACCAGCGCCAAACATCTAGGTGTAGAACTAACCACAGACCTTACTTGGGAAACCACATCCAGATTTAGTCTATATATTGGAGAGACTGGGAGACTATTGAAAACACGATTGGACGAACACAGGAAGGACGTAGACAACACGAACAATGAGAAATACATAAGGAGCGGAAAACAGATTAATGTCTAACTTCAACAAATCCGCCCTCACAGGCCGTGCAACGACTGAAAGTCACACAATAGATTGGGAGGGAGCGAAAATCATTGAAATCAAGTGCCAAACAAGTGAACCCGGCAAATAAAGGAAGCCATCTGGACCAGAAAGACAACGACACCAATAAACAGAGATGAAGCAATTACGAGCTACCCGACGTGTATGATGACATAATGCGTCATTGGTACTGAAGAAGTCGGCGTGTAACATCAGACGAAAGCCTCTACAGGTAAAAAGAATGATCTTGTTTTTGGATATGAAAAATGAAAACGTTTGATTGAAAAAATAACTATCCTGAGAAATGTTAAGTAATAAATTATTATTATCTAGCATAATTAGCTCGGTTTGTAATACATTTCTAAGCCAACATGCAAATCATAGTAACTAAAGGAATGACTGTGTAGACTTTTATATTACAACAAATATGAAGAATAATCTCCGGAATATCCTATAGAATAATACTTATATGTAAAAACATATACTAATGGCATACTACACATTTTATGATGATTCAGTCTGGTCGACGGTTCACAAGGACAAGTCGACTGATGTCTTCGGTAGAAAGAATGAACTGCAGTTACTGATTGATGGGCATCACTATAATTGTCAGAAAGGAATACTTGCCCCGAACGTCGTGCCACGAGATAAGTAAGCCATAGGTCTGGACATCGGCGAATCTTTGTCGGCGACAAGGACAATCACTGCGACAGACATGTATATAGGTGCGATTAGTCATACATACACAATCAAGGCAGACGTACGATGCGCATTGTTCCTATTGTTGCAGTGGTTGTTTAGTCAAATATTGGCAACTAGATGAAACACACACACACACACACACACACACACACACACACACACACACACACACACACACACACACACACACACACACACACACACACACACACACACATATATATATATATATATATATATATATATATATATATATATATATATATGTGTGTGTGTGTGTGTGTGTGTGTCGGATTGTATGTTTCACTTTATAAAAAAATGCTCTGACCGGACATTTCAATATCCTGCAATGCAATATTACGAAACATGTATGTGTTGAGCTATTTTTATAAGGGGTGATACCTGTGTGAGTAATAGGTCATACTGGTGATTGTAATAACATATTCAGTAGATTTTGAGATATTGTGGTCGTAAATTTTACATAAACATGTGGCTGCTTTGAGAAGTATTTTCCTCTGAGTCGCTTTCCTTGAAATTTTAGCACAAACGTTTTCCCTGTTAACCTTTTTAGCCCGTATGCACAGTTTAAAACCAATAGCCTTAAATACGCACCTACGTAATACATGAATGCACGAATGCACGAATGCACGAATGCACGAATGCACGAATGCACGACTGCACGACTGCACGACTGCACGACTGCACGAATGCACGACTGCACGACTGCACGACTGCACGACTGCACGACTGCACGACAGCACGACTGCACGACTGCACGACTGCACGGATGCACGGATGCACGGATGCACGGATGCACGGATGCACGGATGCACGGATGCACGGATGCACGGATGCACGGATGCACGGATGCACGGATGCACGGATGCACGGATGCACGGATGCACGGATGCACGGATGCACGGATGCACGGATGCACGGATGCACGGATGCACGGATGCACGGATGCACGGATGCACGGATGCACGGATGCACGGATGCACGGATGCACGGATGCACGGATGCACGGATGCACGGATGCACGGATGCACGGATGCACGGATGCACGGATGCACGGATGCACGGATGCACGGATGCACGGATGCACGGATGCACGGATGCACGGATGCACGGATGCACGGATGCACGGATGCACGGATGCACGGATGCACGGATGCACGGATGCACGGACGCACGGATGCACGGACGCACGGACGCACGGACGCACGGACGCACGGACGCACGGACGCACGGACGCACGGACGCAGACGCAGACGCACGGACGCACGGACGCACGGACGCACGGACGCACGGACGCGCACGGACGCACGGACGCACGGACGCACGGACGCACGGACGCACGGACGCACGGACGCACGGACGCACGGACGCACGGACGCACGGACGCACGGACGCACGGACGCACGGACGCACGGACGCACGGACGCACGGACGCACGGACGCACGGACGCACGGACGCACGGACGCACGGACGCACGGACGCACGGACGCACGGACGCACGGACGCACGGACGCACGGACGCACGGACGCACGGACGCACGGACGCACGGACGCACGGACGCACGGACGCACGGACGCACGGACGCACGGACGCACGGACGCACGGACGCACGGACGCACGGACGCACGGACGCACGGACGCACGGACGCACGGACGCACGGACGCACGGACGCACGGACGCACGGACGCACGGACGCACTACGCACGGACGCACGGACGCACGGACGCACGGACGCACGGACGCACGGACGACGACGGGACGCACGGACGCACGGACGCACGGACGCACGGACGCACGGACGCACGGACGCACGGACGCACGGACGCACGGACGCACGGACGCACGGACGCACGGACGCACGGACGCACGGACGCACGGGACGCACGGACGCACGGACGCACGGACGCACGGACGCACGGACGCACACCGGACGGACGCACGGACGCACGGACGCACGGACGCACGGACGCACGGACGCACACGGACGCACGGACGCACGGACGCACGACGACACGGACCACGGACGCACGAACGCACGAACGCACGTACGCACGCACGCACACACCACACATACACACATACACAAATACACACATACACACATACACACACACACACACACACACACACACACACACACACACACACACACACACATACACACATACACACATACACACATACACACATACACACATACACACATACACACATACACACATACACACATACACACATACACACATACACACATACACACATACACACATACACACATCACACACATACACACATACACACATAC
>JAODUO010001203.1:102500-122500 GCA_025642075.2 Ridgeia piscesae | reverse complement strand
ATCAACGTAAGCTAGTTAATGATATTATATTATGCATGCTGAATAGAAATCGATGTATGATATTTGCAATAAATCGACAAACTTCACACAGACGTAATGATGTTTATCTCAATTCGACATAGCAAACATATATTTGCTGTGTTTATTATGGAACAACATGCATGTCATCTATTCAAATGATATATTCAAATATCAGTTTATTTACTTTATTTTTCAGATATACAGAACATGTTGTGAAACGACATAGATAGTTTACTGTGGTGATGATGGGATAATGAACTACAAATAAAGCGTAGTGTAGCTATTAATAGAGGTGATGGATTGGCTAGTTAATTGATGCAAAGGATGACAAATGTGCTTTTATAGTTTACTACAGTTGCTTAGACAATGAAAGAGCCCAGGTTAGCTGTGAGAGACTGCATAGTATTATGAAAGACAGTGAAATGCAATGTGATCAAATGAAAAAGTTGCTGGTACGTATCAAGGGCATATAACATATGTTGTGTGACAAAGTTTCTAACAAAGGCTAAGCAGATAAAACCCAGAAACGAGCTGCTTCAAATCCATCCCGTCTACCGAGAAGAGAAAGCGATCGAGTCTGGGGCCTCTTTTTGATTAGCTTCGCCAGTGCTTCTATTGTCGTGGTCCGTGCAATGTTGACCAAGTTGCCATGCAAAGAACCCAAATCGGTGGATTCCAGCCTACATCTACACCCTGGGGCAAACTGAAGAGATGCAACAATGAAGATGGAACCGAGAATACTTATGCTGTAGATAAAAGAATCAAGGATAAGTGTGACGAAAAGGCAGACGAGTGGACTGATAATGTACTAGAACGATTTAAGTTTATCTCACAGTCAGAGCAACTGACCTTCACGACGCCGACGCATATTATCACTAAGGTGGTTCATCAGCGGACGATCTCTCCCACGTGATACCAAGAGAGAAATATCAAATGACATCGCTCGTAGTCCTCTAGAGTCGCTTGTGCAAGAGTTGCAATGTCAACGACCTCAGAAGTTGGACTCTGTCAGGCTGATGGAGCGGTATGTGGAACTCGGTGGGAAGCAGATGAGTCGATCCACAATAATCAAGTTTATTTGCAAGAATGTGGAAAATCAGGTTGTGCTATCAGAACGACGCAACCGATTGGTAGTCTTCTTCCGTGACAGTAATATTGTCACCTTGAACATAATCAAGGATGACTACGCGGTGGACAATCTGGAGGCTGTGCTGGATGTGGTGACAACACACATCAAGAAGGAATGTTCGGTGATGGAGTACAAGAATTGGAGTTACTCAACGAAAATCTCCAAATATCGCAGAAGAATATGGGCTGCAGTAGTGAAAAGCCATGTGCTACCATGTACACCAAGAGGTGTAGCTGCCAAGCAAATGAAATCAGTTCCACAATATTCTCCCACTACAGAGGGGAGTAAGATTGCAATAACATATAGCAACTAACTGAACCGACAGCGGGAATCGTGATTGATTGTGCATGTCAGTGTTAACCGTTAATAATGAGTGTTATCAATATACATGTTCCTACCCTCATCCTGGCACTTGTTCAGATAATTGATTATCAGACATTACACGGCCTTGGATTTTACCGTTGCATGGTTTATCTAACACATGTTTTGAACTGTAATATCCAAAAATGATATAGATGCAATTACAAATTTGAAATATTGAATAACAATATTACATAAATATGTTAATTACATGCAACAGTACTGTTTTCCATTGGAATGTTTCAGTGACCTTTAACATGACCTTTGACCTTTTGTTTAGCTCAAATTGCAAATTTAACCACAAAAATGGATTACTAAAACACGTTTATCTAAAAACGTGTATCACTTGTGATTCTAAGTCCACACGTTCATAAGTATTTTTTTCATTGGCGTCGGTGGCCATCGTGGCCGCCATCTTGGATATCTGGAATTGCTCAAAGATATCCGCTTGATATCCGCTTGATGTTCACTATAGAGGTCCTAAGGACGTAAAATCAAGTGAGAAAAAACAGTATCAGTCGGTGCAGGGTACACCTGTCTGGCAACCTGACTACAGCGATATCTGAAGCGGGTTCGACCTCCTTATTTCGAAATGTAATTGTTGAATGAATGCGTATTATCTTTGCTTCCCGAATTATCGTTTAATATTGTTCAAATTTTGTTTTACGTAATTATTGTTTAATGGTACATTTATGACACTGTAGTTGGTTTGTCTAAATAGTCTGGTTTAGGTGAGTTAGTTAACGGATTTTTCGTCGGACCACGAGGGAGCGAAGCCCACAACGTTGCCATTTTGTTGCACTGCATTTCTTCGAGGTTTTTGAAAGATTCAAGTATGGCGTCGAGCCGGCATTTAGTGTGGATAGTGGGCGATTCACACGTTGTTTGGCTAGAACATCGACGGAGGTTGCCCTTTGGATTATTATTAAGGAAGGTTTGAAGTTTAGAAAACAACAGGGCAACCAAACATAGCATAGAGGTTTCCACTTCGACCCGCGTGCGCCCCGACTAGTAAGGCTTTCCGGTTCTTTATTAGAATGTCTGGATTGCCAGATCGCCTTCCATGAGTATCGTGGCGGGACTGTTGTTTCCCTCACTACTAGTCCAGATTTGAAGCGTACGTTGGCCAGTGGATTCCCTAGCGTTTGTATTTTGATTGTGAGGCGCAGTGGACCTCCACAGACGTTACTCGTTGGTATGCGACTGTGTGAGTTCGCCCGGGGATTACTTAACATGGGAGTTACTAGGGTAGTTGTGTGCCAGGTGGTGCGTTGGCAGAGCTGGCGCCACGTTACGTACGGGGAGGGTTCGGCCCGAGTTACCGAAATTAACGACTTCCTAAAGGCCATGTGTACTGATTCACCTATGTAATTGTTGTTTTATAAGGGTTTTTGGAATGTTCATCGTCAAATCTTTCGTCTACATTTCAATGATCTAAGGAACCATAAGTTGTTCCACACCATTACAGGTAGTGTGTTAGTGCAGTAAGATCCCTTCGGTAGTAAAGGGATGCCTTAATGGTAAGTGCATGTGCACGTGGGCCGGTTTTGGTGATAATCACCAGTTTATTTTATTTTATTTTCATGGCCGGTCTCTCCTCGTTACTACTTTTGATGGGTTTAATTTAGTTACATGCTTGTAAATCATGTCGGGTGGATGTTTCGTGAATTTTTTAATTTTAACCGCCATGTGTCAGACAGTTGTGTATTAACTTGGGCTCAAAGGTAAACATTTGGAGATATGGCTGATGATCGGAATTCTTTTAATGAGTAATCCTGCTGTACTTTGTAAAATACGTTTTGTTAAATTACAAAAGAAGTAGTTGTCAATAAATGTACCAGTGTTTGTTGTGAACCTTGTAGGAAGAGTAATTTGGGGGAAGAGACTGAATGAAGTTAACACAGCAAAGAAAGTGCCACAGTGTTCTTGCTCATTTATTTTTAACATATTTATGTTGTAATCCCCTACAAGGATGACACTGTTGTTTTGGTGACATGGCAAAGTTGATATGACCATTGAAAATTAATTGATGAATTTGTGATAATTTTCCGTTGATGACCTTGGTGGACGGTAAATGTTTCCTATAATGATTGGTTGCGATAATCCTCCTCCAGTTATTTGTATTATTTGACCCTCCCAATGTTCATATGTATTCAAATTTATGTTTACTTCATAATCAAAACGTTTATATATATTAACAATCCACCTTTACTACTGCAGCTTTTTCCTTGTGAAATGCAGTCATATCCAGTTAACTGGATTAATGACAAGTCATCCTTTTCAGATAACCAACTCTCCTGAAGGCATATTATGCTGAATTTAAAGATTAACGAGGATTATGCTGAATTTACATATGCCATTAATAAAATGTACATGTCATTCACTTGGCCTAATTCATAATCAATACCTGGCTTGTGTAGTTCCTTCTGCATAAATGAATGTATGTATCCAACAGGGACATACTGCAGTTTATGTGGAGGACACAATACAAAGTATTATTAAATGGGTTTTGGTTACACGGCAATATACATGTTGATGTACTTTTAATTATTAACTAGTATTTTTTAAATTGTGTTGGTGGATTTTACCACACACATGTCGCAGTAAAAACATGTAATTGCTAAAGGTTTGACGCTTTTCCATGGAAAGTGCACGAGGTTTTCCAGCTGGATTTGTCCTCATGTTGTGCTCCAGGTTTTAGGGCGGAAATAAGATGATGTACTTATGATTTTAGAGTGGTGGCGGAGTGACCCCCACACATAATTATGGTGAATTGTACTATTGTAGTCAGTAGTGATTCAGTTGGTAGTAGTTTTCAAGGTTATCACACTCCGGTGTGGAATTAGCTGTCAGGAGCTGGCATGCTTGCTGTGGTTATGTACACAATTGACAATGAATGTTAATAATACAACTTATATGTCATTCATTTGGCCTAATTCAAATAAATACCCGACTTGTGTTGTTCCTTCTGCATAAATACATATATACTATGTAAAAACCCAGTTCATAATGCATAATATAATGAGTATATGTTATCAAGTTTTAGTGTTGAATTAAACAAGATATATTTCATTATGAAAACATAATGTTACAGGTGAATGGCACAAACGTGTTTGTGTTTGACAATGTTTCAATAATCGTTATCACCAGTACACTCACCTGATCCCGATAGAATGAAATAGAACGCCGACGCAAGATGTCCCTGTCTAATAATCACCCGTTTTGGTTCGAACCTCAAAATAAAGAGGATAATTCAATGTGACTACAAAATACACAGAACGTAACCTAATAAATAAAAAGACTATAAGACATCGACACACGTTATATGAAATATAAAAGAAAGAGTATGTTTATGATCATAAAGATATGAACATTAACAAAATATTTTGAATAACTGAATTACATGAGAGCATTAAAGTAACTATTGAATACATCACTTTGTCACAGCATTCCTGGAATGTCTTACTGAAAATCATTAACTATTATATATATATATATATATATATATATATATATATATATATATATATATATATATAAGTAAGTAAATTTTCGTCACACTATATATATATATATATAATATATATATATATATATATGTAATAGTAAAGGCAATTTCAGTAAGACTTTCCTGTAATATCATATAACTCTTATTTTAGTGTTTAGTCTACATGTCAAGAAATACTATATATGACCTGCATTGCTTAATGTGTGCGCAATAATGCCAAATCACATCTGTCTCTCTTTCTCTCTTTCTCTCTTTCTCTCTCTCTCTCTCTCTCTCTCTCTCTCTCTCTCTCTCTCTCTCTCTCTCTCTCTCTCTCTCTCTCTCTCTCTCTCTCTCTCTCTCTCTCTCTCTCTCTCTCTCTCTCTCTCTCTCTCTCTCTCTCTCTCTCTCTCTCTCTCTCTCTCTCTCTCTCTCTCTCTCTCTCTCTCTCTCTCTCTCTCTCTCTGTCTCTCTCTCTCTCTCTCTCTCTCTCTATCATATATATATATATTTAAATATATGTATGAATGTAATGCGCGTATGTATGGCATGTACCTTTCGTATCTTCCGACTCTGACGATTTGTTTCTGCATGCGCGCTGGATAGTCAGCATAAGACTTGATGTTTCGAAGAAAGACGTGTGCCTACAAACATTAAAAGAGGCGTGAGCAAGACAGACAGTTAACCAGTCATGCAAGAGATTAACCACATATTAGATTGTATATTTTATTTATCTATTTTCACATACATTTATCCTAGTATTGATCTTTTATTAATCTTAGATTATTATTTTATGGCAAACTAGTATGATGTAATGTGTTTTTCATTTGGCAATTTAACATACAAATACACTTACACGTGTGTGTGTGTGTGTGTGTGTGTGTGTGTGTGTGTGTGTGTGTGTGTGTGTGTGTGTGTGTGTGTGTGTGTGTGTGTGTGTGTGTGTGTGTGTGTGTGTGTGTGTGTGTGTGTGTGTGTGTGTGTGTGTGTGTGTGTGTGTGTGTGTGTGTGTGTGTGTGTGTGTGTGTGTGTGCATGTGTGTGAAATTGCCAAATAATTAAGATCATATTGTCTTGCTACAAACACATAATATATATATATATATATATATATATATATATATAAAACACGTTTGTTTTTATTCAAATTATATTATTCATTTACTTCATTTAGTTAAAACAATTCTTCTTACCAACACGATATTATGCTATTCAATGTAAAGTGTTGTGAACAGCATTGAATGTGGCGCTCAACAAAATAACTGTTATTATTATTCTAACATGAAGCCGAACAGCAAAGTAGATACATGTGTGTGCGGATCAATGACATTTTGGTAAAGGACACTTTGGTAATGGACATTTTGGTAAGATACATTTTGATAACAGGATGTTTTGGTAACAGGACATTTTGGTAAAACTACTGAGTCCAGTCTGCCATATCAGGAGGTAACCTGTTGAGATATCAGTCAGTTTGTAAATGGGAACTTGGCCTATCACCTGCAGTCAGGCATGGTGTAGGGTAGTGTTTGCCTCTGAAGGGAACATGGCTTCCAAATAGCAGTAGTGGTGGCTAGAGTGTTCAACCATTACAGCTAGCCAGTGGCTAGAGGGACACATTTAAACCCAGACACCCATAAGGTGGTGCTATACATGTGAACATTGGAGTTATCTACAACAACCAGGGGAAAAGCAAAGCTTCTGTGGAATGGCTAAGCGTATATAGAGAATAGAGAAAAATGGCATGATACGGTGGCGTTGTACTTTCACGTTCTTTGCTTCGTCTATACAATATCTGTACATGAGAACGCTTTGTGAAGTTCTTTATTTGTCATACAACTCCCAGACATACACTGTGGCTTTCACGCGACCACGCCATCAGCAGCACAACAACAAGCCAACACAGGAAGGGGTCATTAACTCAATAACGTTACATCCCTTTCCTTTTACAAATGTCAGTGTGCAAATTCGTGTGAACTAGGATAGATCTGTTCACATTAGGAAAGTTATCTGCTTTACTGATAGTCTGCCAAGTACGCTGGTGGTTTCCTGGTACGTGTGCCTCTGCCTCTGCGCACTGGTGTCGAGTCCACACGTGGCGGTGGTGTATCCTGTATTGGCATTGGCTGTTCGCTCGGTGGTAACTCTGATATCGGCATTCTTGTTTCTGCACGAGGCGTTGTAGGAGACATCGGACCAGCTTCTAGTGGCAGCGGATTTGCCCTCATTTCCCACGGCTCACAGTCGGGTAGCGGAAAATTATCGTATACAAGACGCAGATGACGTCGGTTGCGTCTGTACGTGTGTTCTTGAACGAGAACCACGTACGATCTGTTGCAGAGTTTCTTTGAACATGCTCCAAGCGTCCACGTGTCCTGCCCGGGCAGCTTCATACGAATCGCATCGCCTGGTGCTAACGGATTCAGGTGATGCGCTGACTTGATGTATTGCTCAATTTGCGCATTCTTGGCAATCTTCTTGTCATGATACACGTCAGTTGCAAGTTTCGGAATCAGTCTGCTCCGCTGAATTGGAAGCAGTGTTCGGCGTCTACGACCGAACAACAGCTGTGCTGGGGATGCACTGTAACCCTCACCCACAGTGTTTCTAAAGTTCAACAACGCCAGCTGGACGTCGTTGTCATCCTCCATCGTTTTCTTGACGATGTTCTTCACCGTCCCAATGGCTCGCTCAACGTGGTCGTTGCTCTGGTGATATCTCGGACTGCTCGTGACATGCTCTACGTCCCATCTCTGCGCGAACTCTCTGAACTCACCGCAAGAGAACTGTGGACCATTAGCGGTCCTCCATGACGCGCACCATGGGCTACTTGCACTGTTCTGGTCTATGTATGTTGCACACACTGCACTGACTCATATAGTCAGTGATCTCTTGGTTCATCAGTGGCCAATATACAGCATCCCTTGCGAGACGTATATATCCTTGTATACCCTGATGCGAGCGATGTACCGTGGCGATGATGTTCTTGCGTAAGCTGGTCGGCACTACGATCCTGCAGTCTGTCAACACGAGTCCATTCTGCACGGTCAGTTCATGTCGCACATTGTAATACGCACGAACGTCTAGGTTGCTGCCTGACTTCTGTGCAGGCCAGCTTTTCATAGTCACCTGCATCAGTTTCTGGAGAGCACAGTCACTTGCGGTGGCTGCTCGCAGCTCTTCCAGTCTCCTGGGAGACACTGACATGTACGCACGGCGTCTATTCCCCACACTGAATACTGACAATGTCCCAACATTGTATTCATTGCCACTGCTACAAACAGCAGCCTGTACTTGCTTCACGTACCTATGCTGCTTGCACTTACTTTGGAAGTGGTTCATCTTAACACACTTACGACATTCCTTGCCGTAGGCCGGACACTGTTTGGGTGCATGCTCGTATGAGCAACATTTGCACTCAGTGGTTGGTTTCTTTTGTTTCTTCGCATAATCACGTAATTAACTTGGTCCGCCTCGTCCCTTGTGTCCTTGACCTCGTCCGCTGTTTGTTTTCACGCCTGCTCGTCTGACATGACATGCGTCTGTTCTGCGGTTGCCTCAGCTGCTTGTACCATCTCGTAAGCTCTTTCTAGAGGATTACAATGCTCCTCGAATTTCTTCAGCACGTCTGCTAACCTTTCGTAACTTTCTCCTTCCCCATACTGAAACGTTTCAAACACTTTAACTGCGTGTTCGCCAATTACGAACAGAAGTATACACACACGCTTTTTCTCACCAGCTTCATCAATTCCTGGTCCATGTTTTCCTCCAGGATTTCCATAGACTAGACGCAGATCTATCGTTAATATTCAATGGGCGGGGGAATTTTCGACGTCGCCATTTGCAATTTTGTATCGTTAGCGTAACAATTCAATTAATGCGGCTACAAATTCATTTCAAGCAAATTTATAAGTTCGACAATACTTCATGACACAATGTCACGTTCTTTGCTTTATCTATACAATAACTGTACATGAGAACGCTTGTTGAAGTTCTTTATTTGTCATACAACTCCCAGACATACACTGTGGCTTTCACGCGACCACGCCATCAGCAGCACAACAACAAGCCAACACAGGACGGCTCATTAACTCAATAACGTTACAGTACATGTCGTGCAAGCAAACACTGTCCTGCTAGTGTGTACACCGATACGCTGCCAGCAAATCCAGTATTAAAAACTGACCACAACCACAGTCCTTAACCTGTGAAGCTAAAGATTGACAGATGCCGTACGGAAATGCATATGGTTCGTTTGTAGAAATACTCCGCTGATCATTACTACCTTCAAGGACACTAGTAATATGCAACCATAACAAAATGTCATGCTACCAAAATATCTGTTAGCAAGATGTCCTATTACCAAAATGTCTGTTACCAAAATGTCCTATTACCAAAACGTCCTATTACCGATATGTCCAGTTACCGAAATGTCCAGTTACCGAAGTGTCCTTTACCAAAATGTCTGGATACCGTGTGTGCATGTATGCAAAATTGTCCATCATATCTTACATTTGACGTACTTACGCAATCGAGTTCAGATTGTGTGCGCTCGTGTGATGCTTTGCACAGCACGGATTTCATTTCTTCTGTCAGGCGCAGCTAAAATATCACATAATGCAGTCAGTTTATCTTTTCGGATATCAGAATAGGATGCGTAGTTCATAGCAACTTGCGCCCGAGCGCCCGAGGGCCCGAGCGCTCGGAGCGCCCGAGCGCCCGAGCGCCCGAGCGCCCGAGCGCCCGAGCGCCCGAGCGCCCGAGCGCCCGAGCGCCCGAGCGCCCGAGCGCCCGCCCGCCCGCCGCCCGCCCGCCCGCCCGCCCGCCCGCCCGCCCGCCCGCCCGCCCGCCCGCCCGCCGCGCCCGCACCTACCCCCACACATACACACACATACACACATACACACATACACACATACACACACACACACACACACACACACACACACACACACACACACACACACACACACACACACACACACACACACACACACACACACAATCAAGGCAGACGTACGATGCGCATTGTTCCTATTGTTGGAATGGTTGTTTAGTCAAACATTTGCAACTAGATAAAACACACACACACACACACACACACACACACACACACACACACACACACACACACACACACACACACACACACACACACACACACACACACACACACACACACACACACACACACACACACACACACACACACACACACACACACGTGTGTATTATATATATATATATATATATATATATATATATATATATATATATATATATATATATATATATAATCCTATGTGAAGTGATAATGCGAGATGCGACCTCTGGCGGATTAGGCCAGTAGTATCATAATGGACAATGTTGGTAATAATTAATAGTTAATGCTGGTTTACTCAGGCAGAATTATTTAATTGCAGTGATCAGCCATCAGGAACTACTTCTAGGCTTAATTTGCTGCGGGTTTATCAAGGACTATCCTGCGTTTGTTTCACCAAACAGTTAACTTCATTTAACTTTATTTTCCGGTGCAATTGTATAAGTTTGTTATTTGTTATTAGGACAAAGGTTGTACCGGCCCACCTCCCTTTGTCGCGCTAGATGTGTTGTAGTTTGCATTGCAGTTTATTAACGCTTTTCCCTGTTTTAAGTACACGAGGTTTCACCCAGATTTTTTCCTCTTATGGTGTATGCAGTGTTTCGTGATAGATCGCCAGGTGGCGTCATAATCACATAAACGTTAAGCGTTGAGAAGTCACACTTGACATGACATTATGTTGTACGATTATTATTATGATTGATTATACTGATTGTTACCTTGTAAACAATGATATTTTGATTACCTAATTGTTTGACCTATATTTAACATTTGACCTATTTATCACGATTAATTACATAAAATGGGTGTACATAATTAGTAAAAAGGCAATTAAACTATACATGGGTTGATCACAGTAAATATATATATGACTAAATATACTGATTGTAATCTTTTAAAATCTAGTTTGCTGATGACCTAATTAGTTGACCTACATTTAATATTTGCCATATTTACAATGATTAAGTCACACAATTGAGCCATCATTAATTAGGATGTGGATATACCTTTCTTAAGAATTAAACAATTTGATTATGACCTTTTATGCCCGATTTTAATAAATGACCTACTTTATTATTATTTGGCCCATGCAGTGATTAACAGAACTTAGCTGTATTTTATTATAAAATTATACTATTAAATATTACTTTTAGGGGGAAACATTCAAGTAGATCACATAGGGGTGGATGTTTCTGTAATTAGTGGGACGTAGAAGGTAAATAAATTAGGCAATGGATAAAATATTATAAGTGTGTCAATGATAAGCAAGAACATTTATTATTTAACATATTCCAGCATGAATAATAATCATTTCACAAAATACTGCATGCATATACGAGATAAGTCCTTGCAGATACACTGTATAAATGTTCATATTCACTGCATGTATTGTATGTCCAAGGAATTAATAACATTGTTTGAAACATTCTGCAAAGCGATATTACATATATAACACAAAATATATAATCATGCATTGTGTAAATCCAACAGGACAGCAATGTGTTTTCTGCAGGTTCAACAATAGTTGTAAGTAGTTCAACAATGTTTGTAGTTGTATAGGTATACCAACCTATATAATGTTGAGCATGTCATTAAGTGTAGCCAACAAAGAGTCTTACAGGTAAAAGAAAACCTGAAAATAATCACAATGTGGTGATGAATGACCAAGTCTTTCATGGTCAGTAACATGCTAAATTCTGTTTTACTGGAGCATGGTGGTATACATATAGCAACATTTGGGTAGCATTGCATATAGCCAAGTCAATGCAGCAAAGTTTGTAGTCTTTCAGGTGCTGAAACATCTGCAACTCCGAGGCAAGGTCACATACAACGTTCATGAAGTAAGCAGACACAGTTGTATTATTTATGTATGTAGCTTTCAGTTGAACACCCCATGTGTGATAGTAACCTATGGGGCTGTAACCAGGCAGCGTTCATGAGGAGTCACAGCAGAACAGAGACGAGAGAGAGAGGATCCACTCAAGCGTCACACAATATTCGTTTGATGTTTTGGTAGCAACACTGATTGCTAATTCAGAATGTGTGATGAGCAGCCATGTTCATAACGTTGATCAGTGTATCTTTGAGTGAAGTTGCAAGAGCAACCACCATAATCTTCATACTAAACCTGAAACTAAGAAATAATGAACAGTTAATGCAATGGATATTCAGTAACAACACGTTTGCAACAAATCGTAAACACTTTCAATTACAGTTATATTCAAGCAATAATTTCACAAACTAACTTCCATCAGCTTACAACAATGTATAGAGAAATGACAGATCAACCATGCATAACTTTGTTAACCAAAAATTTAATTACTTCAACAATTGCAGAAGTTTTATTTATAATTGGAATGAAAAAAATGGAATGAAAAAAATACTTAAGAAAACAGTAACTGTAAACAACAACTTAACTAAATTTTACTTACAAACTACAAATTACAAAATACATTTTATTTTAACAAAACAAATTATTTATACTACAACTGAGCTAGGACTACCCTTGGATCTTCCAACACTGTTTCACTTGCTGGAAATGAAACAAATGCATAATGTAAAAAATGATTAATTTGTTTTAATAAAAATATGTTGGTTAAGCAATCAATATATATTTATAAATATATAAATAAGTACACGGTAAAAAAACTTCTGTTTAACTTTCAGATACTTTCCGATTTTAATAATGAAACGTGATTTTTAATGGCAACGCCAATGTCAATGGCAGTTACAATGCAAACAGCACATGCGAAGTTTGTAAACATTGTCCTTCAAATATTTTATTACGTTCTAAAAATAGTCTAATATAAACCAAAAACGGCTAAACAGTAATTATATGTAATACAAGTGAACAATAACAGCAACAATACTCGATGATTGTGATGGAAGTGGATTTAATTGATGTTGGGAAGCGCCTACTGACGCCGTCACTGATGGCTATGCTGCCGGCGAGCGGCAGGGCTCATGACACAGTTAACTTTCCCATTGGCCACCATGTTAGCGTTTTGTAGGAAACCAGACGCAGGAAAATTCTAAAAATTATTGCCTGTTGTTATCATCATCTCAGTGACATGCTGGTCAAGTGTAGTCAAATTCCAATATTTCGTTCTCTCGTAAAGTGCCGCTATGTATGACACCCGTCACTATTTACAAATGAATGCAGGCAGTAATACAACACAGGTGTCAACAAGCCAAATCACTGCCAGGTACCCATCCGCTTAATAAAATCAGCTAAAAATTCACAATTTGACTGTCAACAGCTTCCACAATCACACCTGGAAATCGGACTGCTCAAATGCACTTATGTCACAGCAGGTGAATGTCGAAAAAAATCAAAATCAAAAAATATATGGGACTATGTGTCATGAGCCCGGCAGGCATGTTGCAGCGTAGGCTTTTGGTAACTGTAGTACTATATCATGAATACCACCGCGCATGTGTACACGACTAGCCAATAAACATATCGAGTTACCACACTGCTATCCCGAGTACGAGTCGCCATATGTGACATGGTGTCTAATAGCTCTAAAATAATGTAAAAAGTTGTTTTAGAAACAGAAACTACGGACTATCATGTGCACAGTAACTCCAGGCACCGTCTGATGTGAAAGACGGCAGAAAAGAGCGGACCATTTGCCGAGAGATGACTTTGGCAGTTTTGAAACAAGGCATCACTCGGTGATCGACCGATTCTACGTCACGCGACAGCAGCATCCTTGACCGCGGTTGACCGAGGGATGACCGGGGCGACTAGGATTACCGCAGACTGAGCGACATCGATACGCACTGAGTGTTTACAGAACTGTCCGGCCAGGCAGTCATCATGGCGAACGCCGGCGACAAACCTTGCATGAATTGGCAAGCGGCCAATCTCGCAATCGAATGGCGCCGCTTTCGACAGCACTGCGACTTAACGTTCAAGAGTCCTCTCGCCACTAAGACAGAAGGTCAGAAGGTAAATTACCTTATGACATATATCGGTGATAAAGGACGTGAATTATACGAGACATTCTCATGGACGCCAGCGACGGACGACACTCCAGCGGAGAACGGCACTCTGGAGTGGATTTAATTTGTACGCCAAATACACGCAGTATGAAAAACTACATCCGTGCGACGGTATCGTTCAATCGCAGGAAACAAGATGCAGGAGAAAAGTTTGACAACTTTGTTACAGACCTCCGCATCCTCGTGAAAGACTGTGGCTACGTAGAAGAAAACAGCATGCTGCGAGACGCGATTGTGCTACGATCATCGCACGCTGCAGTCCGAGAAAAATTTCTCGAGAAAGGTGATGATCTGACGTTAGAAATGGCCAATGGTATCGGCCAGAACTATGAGACATCACAAGAAAGCATGCGCGCTATCGGCATCGACGAAGACCCGACAGTTCATGAAGTGAAAACCGGAAGTCGAGCCAAATCGAATGCACATCGACGCTCGAGTTACAGGCCTCAGTCCCGGTTCAGGCAGCACGACGTCAAGAAGAAACCGATGCATTCAGATAACAATTGCATGAAATGCGGGTAAGATCGCAACCATGCACGTTGCCCCGCGAAAAACAGTAAATGCAATTACTGTCGCAAGAAGGGACATTTCGTGGCGATGTGCCGCAGAAAGGCGAGCGCCCACATGGCGGAGGAAATGTGTGGCTCTGAGGAATCGGGTGATGACGGCGGCGCACATCTGATCAATACCGTCACTGACGCAGGCAAACACGACTGGTGGGAATGCGTAGAAGTAGATGGATTTCACATCGATATGCAAATAGACACCGGCGCCACGAAATATTTGTTGCCGTACAAAGTGTTCAAAGATATGCTCTGCGATACACCAATAACGAAGACCGCTAGCAAATTCAAGTCGTACAAACATCACCCAATCAAAGTGGAAGGCTATGTCACACTCCCCACACGTTACAAAAACAAGTTCGTGGATGTCCAGTACTACATGGTTCATGTCGATCAAAAGCCGTTGTTGTCAGGGCAAGCCAGCGCACAGCTAGGCCTGATTGAAAGAATACACGAAGTCACCAACGAGCTTGACAAGTACCCAGAACTGAGAAAAACGACAGGTACGCTTCCAGGGACGTATTCCATCAAGATCGATCCTACAGTCACGCCAATAGTACATGGACCAATACGTCAGCCAATTGAACTGTCAGCGAAGATATGTACGAAACTGAAAGAGATGGAAGCTGACGGCCACATTACCAAAGTGACAGAGCCCACCGACTGGATTAGTGCGATGGTCACGGTTGTGCGGAATGGAAAGTTGAGAATCTGACCCCAAAGATCTCAACAAAGCCATCAGACGAGAACACTACCCCAAGTCCAACGGTGGAAGAAGTGGTCGCATCAATGCCAGATGCCAAAGTGTTCTCCAAGATTGACGCAAAGTCGGGATTCCTGCAAATCAAACTCGATTACGAATCAAGTCTACTGACGACCTTCAACACGACAATCGGAAGATACAGGTGGTTGCGCCTCCCTTTTGGTATAAAGTCGGCTCCAGAAATCTACCAGCGAAACATGGATGAGATGCTGGAAGATATCGATGGCGCACGAGCTATCATGGACGACATCCTGATCGCAGAAAGACGCCACAAGAACACGACAGGATAATGAGAAAAGTTGTTGAGAGAGCGACCGAGTGGAATCTCAAACTCAACTTCGACAAGTGTCAGGTAAAACAACGAAGAGTTACCTACGTGGGACACTTGGTGACTGACCAAGGCTTGCAACCGGATCCAGAGAAAGTTCGAGCAGTACGCAGCATGCCAGTTCCCGGAAGCAACGAAGACGTACGCAGATTTCTTGGATTTGTCCAGTATCTCTCGAAATTCATTCCGAACATGAGTACAGTGGACGCCCCACTACGGGATATGATGAAAAGAGATGTCGATTTCTACTGGAATAAGCACCAACAGAGAAGCTTCGACGAGCTGAAGGAACTCTGTTGTAGTACGCCAGTGTTGGCGTATTACGACGTGACGAAAGATGTCACAATACAGTGTGATGCGAGCAGATACGGACTAGGAGGTGTCCTCTTACAAGACGGTCGTCCGATAGCATACACATCGAGAGCGAAAAGATACGCTCAACTGGAAAAGGAAATGTTAGTTATCGTCCATAGCTGCAAGAAATTCCACTACTACATGTTTGGAAAACCTACAACAGAGCGATCACAAACCACTTCAGGCGATATGCGCGAAGCCACTGCTATCAGCGCACATGAGGCTACAAGCAATGTTGCTTAGACTGCAGCCATATGACGTGAACGTGTCGTACAAGCCAGGCAAGGAAATCCCCATGGGAGATGCACTGAGTCATGCCCACGAGATAGCAGAACAATTGCGATCGGATAATGGGACTCAGTTCGCCTCTCGCGGATTTGCGCTTTTCTGCAAAGATTACCAAATCGACCATTACACGTCATCGCCTTTCCACAGTCTAACGATGTAGCCGAACGAACAGTACAGATTGTCAAGCGGCATTGGCGTAAGTGTACGGACAAACACTTGGCTTTGCTGGACTACCGCACGACGCCGCTTGAAAGTTGTCATCTGTCACCAGCCCAGATATGCATGAGTCACAGGCCTCGACATAAGTTACCGATAGCAAGGGAACTTCTAAGGCCGATTGCCTACGATGTGACCAAAGTGAGACGCAGCTTAGACCAGGAGAAGGAGAGACAGCGTCATTACCATGGCATAGATGTCAAGGACGATCTCCCTGAGGATGGCTCAATTTCCAGGTTCAAAGAAATGGCAGCACGCTACCGTTGTCAGCTGACACCAGTCGCCGAGATCATATGTTGTTAAACATAACAGTAGAAAGTACAGCCGCAACAGACGACACCTTCGACTGTCAATGATCGGGGCAGATCACCAAATCAACACTGAGCGCGCCAGATCGACAGCAAATTCGAGAGTCACTCGATTAGCAGTTGTCACTCCGCCAGGACAAAGCTCAGGGTCCAACGCGAGGACAACCGGTATCGCACCTAACGAGCCACCACGACGCCTAGACCTCTGACCAGATCAGCCGAAGGGCAAACGTCACGACTGAGACGTTACAAGTGCTGCAGGGCAGAATAATACCTGACTAATTGTTTACTCTACGACTGTAGATAGTCCACCCTACAGTCAGTATAACTTTAGAAGTGTGAATAATGGCTCAAGAAAACGGAGGATGACATTGAACATTTACTTTTATGAATACTTACTTTGAAATTTGTACAACTGGATATTCTATATGCTGTTAGAGCAATGCTAACCCATATGTTGAATAAGTAAAAAAAAACTTCACTTACCTGCACACAAAAGCGATCGAAGTCGACGTAACTAAAAATGGCTCCAGGTGTAAAAGGGTCATCCATTGGTCGATTCCACCATCAAGAAGCACTGTTTTCCTAATTAATATGAAGAGGCAAAGCAAATAGCGCGACCATGTAATTTCTGACGCTGGCTAACGCCGGAAGACATATTGTAGTCTGGAGGAATTTCGAGTTCAGGTGGAAATATTGTACATACTTTTTTGGGTGATATGAGTTAATTATGGCCTAAGGTCATAATTTCCGGAGGGTGTGCAAAATTTCGTCTGGTGGCATTTTTGCAAATGCAAGATGGCCGCCATCGCTAACCGATATAATGAAAATGGTTATTACTCAGTCAATAGTTGTGCTAGAGGTGTAATGTTGGGCTTTATACCTAGGTGTTTAGGTACACGGAATCGAATGGAAGGATTATATATGTGATTCGAAAACTGTGTTACCATTAAAAAAGGCACACAAATACCCTATAACATTATTGAACTCATATTTTACCATACCGGAATGTGAAGGTTAGTCAACTTTAACATCGTAATTAAAGCACCGCATCTATGATACTTTTGATGCTGAAATACCATCACCCAATTGTAAGACGTGTGTCCACTGCCTTGGTATGATCATGGCACAGGTTTGTCCACCTGACATTAGCAGTCCTGGTTAGGTGGCTCCCAAGCGGAAAACCATCAAACATCAACCTATGCAAGATCGTTCAAAGCCGGTTAAGTATGATGTGCAGCAAGAGACGTACAATGAACCCAAGAAGGCCCTGATGCCCCCAGAACAAGCTGTCTACCACGTACCTCCTCTATCGCTATTAGCTTCCCAAGCAATCACTAAACAACGAGCATTGGAGAATTACTGTGCATTCTTGAAGGACATACATACGGAATCGACTGCGTCGCCTAGCCGACATGCTCCCTCAACCACATACCAAAGTCGCCTTCCTACCACCGTCGATGTGTTGGCATACGAGTTACCTGCATATCCACCATCAATGTTCAACCCAGGCGGTGAAATGAAAATCACGAAGTAAAAATCGACCTTGAAACTTCAAGTGGTTATATCGGAGCGTAACTGCCCCATCCCGGAGACCCTTATCTATGATGTTTCTGCGCTCCTCTGGGTCCTCACTTGGCTGTCTGACGAACTCCACGTGTATGTGGATGCCTTTTTGTTGTTTGTTCATCAAGCTCTTCGAAAGTCAAATGTCACTCTCGTGTTTGACAGATACTTCCCCAACAGCACCAAGAATTTCACGAGAATGCAGAGAGCTAGATCAGACCGGGTGCACAAGCTGACACCGGAGATGCCTGCTCCAGCCAAACCAGTCATTCTCACCAACATGAAGAACAAGATTCAACTGAATGCCATGCTCGTAGAAGGCCGCTCAACTCCGACTACTACACGAATGCAACACAGAAGCATACTCTCACGACTGCTGGTGTCAGCGACGTACCGAGGAAGATAGTCAATGGTGTACGGATTGACCAGCATGATCTCTGTTTCACACACGAGGAGGCTGATATCATCATAGCACAGCATGCCATCTCGTGTTCACTCTCAGGCAAGTGTGTTCGTGTTGTGTGCGATGACACTGACGTGTTGGTGCTCCTTGTGCACTTCCACCACATTAAGTGTAGAGGTAGGAACTCTGCTCCAATAATCATGTCGTCACTACTGAAGGAGCGAGCAGTTATCGACATCGGTGCCACTACACCAGCACACAGCGGCATAGCAGATTATCTTCTGGCAATTCATGGGATCTCCGGAGCAGATACTGTAGCTTCATTGCATGGCGTAGGCAAAGCAACTGTTTTCAACATTTCCAAGAAGGGAACATTCTCCCTTTCTAAAATTGGTGACGTTGTAGGCTGATATGAAATCAATGCAAGCTCAAGCCACTAAGTTCATAAGTGCGGCATATGGCAAGGTAGCAGAGACGTGCATATCCATGACCGAATGCAGGGTCAAGGTCATTTCTTTACGTTTTACCCGCCATATTGGATTTATATTGTGATACAGTTGTCAAATCACATAAATAACCATTCGATTCGATTCCATGTGCCTCTATACCTAAATATAGAGCCAAACATCACGACCCTAGCACAAATATTGACCGAGTTATAACCATTTAATGATATCGGTCGGCGTTGGCGGCCATCGTGGATTTACAAAAATGCCACCGAACGAAATGTTGCACATCCTCTGGAACTTATGAGCTATGGCCCTTATTGACTCGTATAAGTCCATCAAAAAAGTACGTACAACATTTCCACCCTCCGATCCATATTCTCTATATTCCTCCTGGTCACAACTTTTGGAACGGAAATGACTTGATATTTCAATACGCCACCTAGCGGATTATGATGTACCTACTTGTGTAAAATTTGGACCAGCCTCAATGTTGCCAATATAACTGTATCTTTCCCAAGATGTTATACTTGATTTTGTTAATTCAATCATTTAACATCATCTCACGACTTTTGAGGTCGACAGGACTGCGGTCGGCCTAAACAAATGGGATACTTATAGTTTATGCAGTTAGGCGCCAGATGGTAGGTCATAGCGGGCCTG
>JAODUO010001203.1:95000-100000 GCA_025642075.2 Ridgeia piscesae | reverse complement strand
CTCTTCATAGAGGAGTTACCTTGGTATCTTACACATATCCTGAATATCGAAGTTTATCTTTGAAAATCAATGTTTAGGTGCTGATTGACTACGCTTTCTTCAGGACATTCAGCTTTGAAACACAATACATTCCTTAGACTGTACGTACTGAACTGCTCCAGTTGTCTCAAATGTATTATAGTCTGGTCTCGCATCCAAAAAGGAGGCTGATGAGGACAACTACCTTATTCACCTTTATCTTAGTGACTGTTTCATGTAGTGCTAAAGTGGTGCTACATTTGTCCTGTTTTCCAGCAGTAGGGTTGTGCCATCCGACGACCACAAAGGCGTAGTGGTTGGGTGGTGTCTATGGTTCGTTAATTGTCTTGATGGTACTCACTAACAGCCCATGGTTCTTGATGTTTACAAGCGTACAGTTTAACGGTTTTTGTTATTCTTATGAACCATCCATCCTGCATTTTACGGTGTACTGTCTGTTCCCGTCTTTGAATGCGTGTGAAACAGTCGATATTTGATGAAGAAGATGCGTGTATGGTTCTGCCACGCGACGAAAACGTAATTTGTCTCAAACAATCCTGCGATTTTGTCATATTTCCGTGCATCGAACAACTCGTGGATTCTCTTTTTGAATCCAAGCAGTAAATGTGTGACCTATTTTATTAGGTTGGCCCACTTTTCTGTTGCGGAACTCGGGGTGACTTTGACATCGTAGATGTGACTGATACGTTATTGAACAGGTTCATTTCTACATGTGAGAGTTTGAACATTCCATTCTTGGATAATGAATTTCTTAGTTGTCTTCGTTTTACACCAGCTTTAGGGTTTTAATTATTATATATATATATAGACATTTCCAGTCCTTAGGACTGCTCAAGACACTTTATACTTGACTCCCTAGCAGATCTGTTCAATCGAACATCATCTTGACGTATTGACGCTCCAATGTTATACATACACACAAAACCACCACCGTCTATATCGAGTTACTCATTCATAGAGCTGAATGAACTGGAACAACTTAGTGGACGAACTTGTTCAGGGTTTGACACTGCAGCACATGATTCAAACCTCGTTCTCTTAGTCTAGAGATCGAAACTGTTAATCAATAAGCAACTACGCCACTACAAAACTGCCAACCGCAACTTTGTACGAGTATCTCTCTATTTTATAAAAGGCGTAGCACAACGGACCGTCAAATGTGCAAATAGCCTGTTACGTTGGTCGTTGGGATTGTGCATGACGGGAAGCCCTTACCAAAAAATAGCATTCGTACCATTCAAGTACCATTGGTTTTTGAATGGTATTTGAATGGTACTTGAATGATCCTGGGGGTATTATGGCCAAGTGTATTTGTATGGTATCTGAACGGTATTTTGAATGATATTTTGAATGATATTTTGGATTCTTTGTACCGTTTAATGGTATTGAATGGTGTTTTAAATTACCGTTGAGAGTACCACTGAATCCTGCTGAAATATCATTGAATGGTCCAATGGTACTGAATGATACTGAATGGTATTCAATGGTAATCAGTGGTATACCATTGGCTCTTTTTTGTAAGGGGATATTACACACACTCCTACTACTACTCTTGCTCCTTACAGTTACGTGTTTACTAATGTCTGCATGCATCCAAATGTGACAACTTACTGCAGTATATGTGTGCCGGCATACTTCATGCACATGATCACAAGTTTCGCAGTCATTTGGAATTTTCTGGCAAGGAAACTCTGTAAAAGAAAACTAGCAACAGTAACTGGCACAACTAATTCAGATAATTTTTCACAAAGAATTACCATAACACCATGATAAAACACTTTTATTCTGACTTGATCAAAATACACGTCGTAATATATGGCGGCACCATTTCACAAGCAATTATAATAACACTTAATTTCATTACTATGTTCTTCATCAATACTTTCTTGATTTGATTTGATTAAAACGGTACGCAGGCTTAAGCAGCTAAAATTTATTTTAAAAAATCGGACTCCCCCCTGACATAGGGAAAAGTACAACCCGATTCATTTTAAAATGATGAAGATCAGATAGGCTTGGCAATCATTTTTCACTCAAATTAACTATATTTCTGAGTGTCTTACAAGTAGCGCCACCTTGCGTATAGGTCAAAATTATGATTAGTTTTTACAACTACGTCAAAGGGTCAAATGTCATGCAGCGCCCCCTGGCATATAGGCGGTGAAAAATGGCACCCCTGGCGGATAGACCAATAACTAGTATACTCAAAATTCGTGTGTCTTATGTTCAAACAAGGTCCAAACATAAACGGGTAAGAGGCGCTCATAGCGGAAAGGTTATCAACTACAAAACTGGGTCAAAGTCAAACATCAAGGTAAAATGTTACCGTTTAGGTCAAATGTCATGATCACGTACGGAACGTAGGCCACTTGTGTCAGGTTTCTCACTTAGGTCACCACATATCATTGCGCCTATGCAATGTTTAATTTGCACCTCTACTGAGAATAGATCTTAGACAAACACCGTTGCGCATGCGCAATTCTACAATTTTGCAGCGGTCTTCGGGAGAATATGGATACATTTATCAAGATAAAAAAGTCCTACACCCATGTTTGGGACGGGACGTTGGGCAATATGGTTTCTTTCCCACGCATACGACTAACATATCTCAATAATTTCGTGTGGTTCAAGTTTCCTTCCTTGCCCTCTGATCCTCTTATCCTAACCAGAACCAAACCTAAATACGCAGTATTAAAACAGCAGACAAATGCACTCCGTCACCTCTAGATTTTTCGTCAGCTAACTTGATACAATCTCAGAATAAACAGGTGCGCTGATGACAAGAATACAATTCTTGCAACAATGTACCAAACCCTCACACTAATAAGCTTTTTGCAGAATCATTTTGTTTGGTTGGTAATGGTGTTACGTCCGCGTTAATTTTAATTTTCGGCACACTAACGTGACCGCAATCGCCTTCCAAAATCTACATAATCTCCCCTAGGTCTTTTTCTGGTTATTATTCACTTATCTTCGCGTAAGTGAAACACAACAATGCTCCGTAAAGGTTGAATTTATGCTAACGCCCGTACCACCCCGTAATCGTACTACCGAGGGTTACCCCCCATTGTCTACTAAGGGGAAGCATTCCGCCGTTAGCTCCACAACCACCACCACCAGCAGCCCGGAGCGAATCAACTCCGGCAGCATTACTCCCTGTCCCGGCTGCGACAGCGGAGGCGTTAGTACATTTCCGACTCGTGTTGTAAGTCCTTGCTAATACCATATTTCCATTTGTTTTAATTGTGTGATTATCTATCTTTATAGCATATCGTACTTGTTGTGACACCAATTCACGTGAAAACACGTCTTATCATATTCGTTCCTACTTGTAGGCGCTTCCAACATCACTGGGGCGTTTTCGGTGCCCGCATTACCAAACCAATTTCACAAGAAAAAGCAATTGGACACGCCATGTCCACGGCGTTGTTGCGGCCATCGCAAGAGGACGGCAGAAGAGGTGGAGTTGGGTGCCCTCGTGATGAGTTAAACTTTATAGTTTGCTATATTTCAGTTTTATGTAAAACAGTGTTTTACCAGAGAACATGTAACAAAAAAACATCAAAATGGCGGTGCCTATCACGTCCAAAACATAACTTCCGTAACAATGGCAGCGCCGACCACATCCGTACCACAACGTCCGTCGAAATGACGCTTCATACCATATCCATTTCATAACTTCCTATAGGTTTTCTTAATTATTCTAAATACTATTGTAATATTGTTGTAGACATTCACTGAACGGCTATCCCCTGTCAAGAGGCAGCTGGCCGTGCGCCAGCCGTCCCCACCAGCGCCATCGCCTCCCATAGGTGCTTAAAGTGCGATACGTCATTTTCATTGAAACAGCACTACCGCCGCTATATAAATGAAGAGCGGTGCCAGAGAAAGATTGAAAAAGAGCAATGCCGCGAAGCGTTTATCTCTTCGATAATAGTAATTTGGTCGTCATATTTTTCAAACACCTATTCACGAACATGTGTAATTCAACTTGTCTTTATTTCAGGTTCTGCTATGTATATCTGTGTTTTAAAATGGTGGTATGTTAACATTAAAAATGTCAACATGTGTTTTGTCTCAGCGCAACAACAAAAACACCGTTTACCGAAGCACCACCAACAGCAGCAGCAGTAGCAGACGTCGGTGACCGAAAGCGCCATGATGAGTCGTGATTGAAAATGTATGGTATTATTATTATCACGACTCAATGTTGTTCAGACGTCGAGTTCAGAGATTGACTGTCATATTGTAAAAAGACGAATTTAATTTACTTAGTTACTTTTATTCCAGTATTTGTTATCGTGAAAATGTATTTAATGGAATGCATAATTCTTTCACTACATAAGTTATAAAACCATGTTTGTACTAAGTAAATTTAACTTAATTAACAAACCAAGGCATTTTCAGAATTCAAGAAGACTATGTGTCACTATACAATAAATGTTACTGCAGAAATCTCGAAAACGATCCTAATCGAAGTAATCAGCGGTGAAAGCATATCGTCGTCGGCGGCGGCGGCGGCGGCGGCGGCGGCGGCGGCGGCGGCGGCGGCGGCGGCGGCGGCGGCCGGGGCGGCGGCGGCGGCGGCGCGCGGCGGCGGCGGCGGCGGCGGCGGCGGCGGCGGCGCGCGGCGGCGGCGGCGGCGGCGGCGGCGGCGGCGCGCGGCGGCGGCGGCGGCGCGGCGGCGGCGGCGGCGGCGGCGGCGGCCGGCGCGCGGCGGCGGCGGCGGCGGCGGCGGCGGCGGCGGGGGGCGGCGGCGGCGGCGGCGGCGGCGGCGGCGGCGGCGGCGGCGGCGGCGGCGGCGGCGGCGGCGGCGGCGGCGGCGGCGGCGGCGGCGGCGGCGGCGCGCGGCGGCGGCGGCGGCAGCGGCGGAGGCGTCGACGTCGTCGTCGTCGTCGTCGTCATCATTTTCTCTTCCCAGACATAATCACCACCGGTATTTCAAGTAGATCCTTTGTCTC
>JAODUO010001203.1:5000-90000 GCA_025642075.2 Ridgeia piscesae | reverse complement strand
CAACAGGTATTGCATTCCGTGCAAAATTACCCCTGACATAGGCTTATTGACCGAAACATTGCATCTCGTCTTGTAATTTTATTGATAATGACATTCAATATACATTCCTCATATTTAATATTTTGACATTTAATTTATTGAATATTAATATGTTCCATTCATCACGTAATAGTAACAGGAAGGAAATCAAGTAATAGTAATATATTACACTGCAATGTAATCGACTCCATGCCTGATGTCTACAGGTGTTATGATTATCATGACTGTACTAACGCTGTAGTGCATATTTTCAAATATATCCTAATCATAGTTGATTACACCATTTCTAAGTGATCGTACATTTTAATAGTAATCATAAACTAATGATATTTATTTATAAACTGTAGCTTCTCAACTCAACCTTTGATTCCAGCATATGTAAGGCTGTGCAATATCCAACCAATGTTCTAAAATGTTATTATATTATACAGGCTAGCATCCAAATTACACACCTGTCTTGCAGTCTATTAACATACTGTATTGTCTCTGGCTATTATTGTGGCTTTAATATCATCAGTGTGCAAAACACCATAGAACAAATGGTTACATTGATATATTGTTTATATATATATATATATATATATATATATATATATATATATATATATATGATATATATATATAATATGGGTGTGTAAATGTACGTAGCAGCCTTTGCACACTGATTGCAGTGTGATTGAATGCTTCCCAGTTGAGATAGTGTTTGATTGAAAATGTCTGCTATAGGCGAGCGCCAAATCCTCAAAACGTGCACTATTTTAGGAGTTAAATGCCCCACCCCCCACACACACACACACACAACACACACACACACACACACACACACACACACACACACACACACACACACACACAAAACACACACACACACACACACACACACACACACACACACACACACACACACACACACACACACACACACACACACACACACACACACACACACACACACACACACACACACACTGTTATGTCATTGGAAAGCCCTGCATCTCCCCGTCACGACTGGGTCTGTCGCAGAGTTGCCAAGTGGTGCAGTAAGCGTTAATCCGAGGTCAAACAAGGTCACCATAAAACGATCAACTTTAGAAATTGGGTGCTTTTGAAAACGTGTCGATATTAAAATGGCTAAGTAGCTATTTTATATTATTAAAAAAAACAAGCCATAAATTGTTGGAAAGCCCAATATCTTATCTCCAAGATAATCAACAACATTGTGCTGTATCCTGAAACGACAAGAATTATGACAAGGTTAAACAAGGTCACCCATAAAATGACGATTATTGGAAAGTTTACAATACCGCGAATATTATGAAGTTATATTGACTGTGTGTCATTACAACTATGGACAAGTCATATATTGTGTGAAAGATCAGTTTCTCCCCGTCAAATGCGGTGTGACGTGGAACTGTGAAATGAGATAGTTTGTGTTGAGCGGCGTTCAAACAGGGTCACCGTAAATTGATGAACGTTAGGAATTGCGTCATTCCGCACACGTTACATAATTTCTGGTTGCTTACATCTGCGTCACCTACATACTCATGGACATATTCTACACCTTTGGAAAGCATTATTTATCCCCGTGACAATGAAGTACACAGTCGAACCATCAAATGATGTAGTACACGTGCAGTAAAGGTCAAACAAAGTCATCATCAACGTATACATTTTCAACATTGCGTCATTTCGTAACCATCAATGGTTGCTATTGTTTATCAGTGTACTCAAGGCAACATCGTATGCCACTGTAAAACGTATTGTATACTCGTCAAATGGGTTATTCCACTGGACTGCTTTATAAGGATACATTTATGGGAATCGAGTTGAAGAAGCTCACCATCGACGTCGCTACCATTTGCTTTACACCTTGCAAAGCGAACAACGTTTCTCTGTTTAAAAAATATTAATTGATCACAAAGGTAAGTCGATTAGGTAAAGCTACCAGAAACATAATCTTTTTTCTATTCACTGTCGTTGTCATCGTCATCACCATCACCATCATAATCAGACAGGACGTCTTGATCGCCAATTGAATGTGGAATTTTCATTGCTATGACATGTGTACAGCTCTGTGCAATACAAACTGTTCTGACCGCATGAACAATTGATTGTGCAGCGACTTCTACTTGAGCATGAACAGATGGGACATTCCAGGAGCTCTGGTGTCATTGAATCTTTGATGTGGACAGTTACAAGTTTGCCGTTCATTACCTCTCATTCAGGCTCAGTAAATTGGTTTAATGTACTGGAGAGTGTTGTATCATCTGCATACACAATGAAGTTAAATATATTACTGACTTGTGGGAAATCATTAAGATAAATAGTAAACAATAAAGGTCCTAAAATTGATCCTTGTGGAACTCCGATTTTTACTGGAAGGGTTTCTGATTGCATTTCATCAATTTCAACATACTGTCGTCGATTGCGTAAATACCTTTCAAATAAAAGTAGAATCGAACCATCCAGTCCATAAAACCTTAATTTATGTAATAAAATAGTATGGTCAATGGTATCAAAGGCCTTTGATAAGTCAAGAAATATATTAATTGGCACCTCATTTGTGTCCATGTGATTTATAATTATGTCTACTAATTCAAGCGCAGCATACTTAGTGCAGTGTTTTGGTCTAAAACCATATTGGTTATCGAAATATAGTTTAGCTTCATTAAAATATTAAGATAACTGGGTAAAGATAATTATCGCTAGTACCTTTGATATCCTTGGTAATAGAAAGATAGGTATGTAATTTTTGAATAATGTGGGATCATCCTTTTTTAAATTTGAATTACTTTGGCAATTTTGAGTTTATCTGGACAAATTCCCGTATTTAGCATTTGATTGATTACCATAGTCATATATTTTATTATTGCAGTTTAAATTATTTAAAAAAAATGAAGAATCCACAACTGTGTTTTGTCGGTAAATTGTATATTATTTTCTTTACTGCCTCTTTATCTACATATTTTTATTTTAAAAGTTTATTTGTCTATTTAGGTAATAACAAAAAAAATTGGTGCCTTCATGGTTGATATCATTTACATTAGTCTGAGCTATATTTGTGAAATAGTTATTAAATGTATCAGCAATATTTTGTTTGTCTTCAAAATGAATTGTGAAACTTTCTAGCATGTATTTTGACAGACATTCATTTACTGTTTTACAGGTATTTCGTATATCATGTGTCCGAAGGGATATGCAGACACTGCGGGTCACCCCAGAGGATGCCCAGGACAGAACATTCTGGAAATCAAGAATTCGGGCCGCTGACCCTACCTAGTGGGAAAAGGCGAAAGAAAAGAAGAAGATTCTTGAAAAATGAAAAAACCGAGATTCAAAATACATTTGCTTAGCCGCCCGGATGTTTTTCTTTAATATTATGTTATAGGTTTTAGATTAATTTTAATAGTTTAATAATTATTTGTTATGGGATTTGTTAATTTTAATTGTTTGTACATTTTGTCTCGATATCTAATTGATGTTAACAAACCATGGGTGATCCAAGTTGATTTCTTATGTTTATATCTATAAAAGGTTACTAACTTGTTTGGCATATGTATAGTTTTATCACGTGTAATGTCTTTATATATTATATCATAATTACAATTTGGGTCAGCAGTTGGATTTTTATTTAGTTTGTCATAAATTCTACCTGATCTGATTTCATTCATAACACTTATCATTGCGTCCGCATTTACGATATTTGTTGTTACATATTTAGGAGGGGAATGTAATTTTTCAGTGTTATGCATAATCATAAAATACGGTTGATGATCGGAAAATCGTTTAGTTAATATCCTGCGATATGTCTTTTCTAATATTGATTTATGAAGTCTACAAAATAAATTATCTATCAGGGTTCCAGTTGTTCTAGTAAATCTAGTGGGTAGAGTTATTTGAGGGTACAGACTATGCGATATTATCCTGTCAAAGAAGCTGCTAAACATGTAATTTTCTTTTAGTTTAAATAAGTTAATATTAAAGTCACCGGCAATAATGACATCATTATTACAGTTATCCAACTCGATATAATTGGTGTAAATTAATCTATAAATACGTTTAAGTCTTCATTTCGCGTTTTCAGAGATCGATATATATATGTATATATATATATATATATATATATATATATATATATATAGTGTGTGTGTGTGTGTGTGTGTGTGTGTGACTAATAGTAAATATCTTAGATAAAGTATTACCATGTACTTTAACTAGCAACCCTTCCCAGTGTTCATGGGTAATGAGGTTAAATTTTACTTTTGATTTATACTGGTCATCTACATATATTATACTGGTCATCTACATATATTACCTCCTTTACCGGTACATGTTTTACCCTGTGATATACAGTCATAGTCTTGTTAATGAAATGACGATGTATCCTCATTTTCATCTATCCATGTCACTTGAAGACACATTACATTAAACGTAAAGTTATACAGTATGTAGTTCTTCTATGAATGCATCAAGTTAAGAAAATGTGGTATTTACAGACTGTATGTTTGTACTTAAAATACTAAAAAAAAAGCTAACTTACTAAGCTGGTCGAAATCATAGTATGACGAACGACGAATTATTTGTTGTTCGTTTATATCAGTTTCATTTTCATTTATATGGAATATATTTGTTAAGCAGTTGTTTAAAATACCTCCTGAAAAGGAGAGGAAAGCTTCATCCGAAGTCATTTTCGATTAATTGAAATGATTTCATTATAATGTAATTAAAAACCAGTATAAAGATATTATGATAGATATACGGAATACAATTAATTAAGTTGTACATTTCAAAGCACACTAAAGTTCTTAGTAAAGTGTTAATACCTGCGAAAGCTTTGATTTCAATAAAAACATAAAAAACAAGAAAATCTAATTAGCCTCTGACGTTTTCCCGCTATTCGATTCGATTCGAAATTCGAAAATTCGCAGCTATATAAACGAATATCGCTCGAATCTTTCCCTCCGTCGCATAATCAGTCCCGGGCGATAATTTACTACTCTGACTCAACTATAACAGAGACTACAACCGTCAAACTACTCCTCACATATCTTATATGTATAGGTATACACACACTAGCTTACAAAATAAAATCAATAACATTACTTAAACGAATAAACTTCACAAAACAAACTCGCGTAAAACTCGCCGGCAACGCGGTATCATCGCCGTCCGTGGCCGCTACACGTAGCTTACCGTAATATCGGTATTGTGTCGATGGGTCTTCTGTTAGCAGTGTCGGATTAAGGTTTAATATTACAGTCACGGGTAAGTTTAAGATTAGTTAAAATTAATTTAGGCTTAATTAGGGTTACGGTTACTATAGGGTTTGCATAACACCGGGATTTGTGAATGACATTTATTTAGCGACGCCTGCGATAAATTACCGATGTTACGGTAATCACCGAACTACGCGTAGCCAATGTAGACCCCGTAGTCGCGTAGATCGTATCGAATATAGGCGGCGTCATCCCGTGGCTCCCGGCAAGACATCTCGACACCGTTCAATATTCTAATCGAATTAGAAGCCACTGAATATTCGTATTCGATTCGATATTCGATTCGTAATCGAAATTTCGAGGATATTCGATTCGATATTCGGTTCGATATTCGATTCGAATGAAATTCCACATTTGTCCCATCCTTAGTTGACAACCTAACTACCAGGATAGTGGGCGCTGCATAGGGCGCTGCGTTAAGACCTGTTTAGCATAGTTTGAAAATGAGACACAATAATTGATCACCTTTTTACCTTCCTCCATTCCTGTTGCATTAGCTCACTGTTTTAATATTGCATAGTGCATAAGATAGATAGATAATATTAACATTGCTCATGCGCAATGATGTGTAGGTGGCCTACGTGAAGAACGTGACCCAAGAGGCCTACGTGCCGAAAGTGGTGATATTTGACCTTAACGTTGACCTTTGACCTATATGCAATTGGGTAGTTTATAGAATACAACGAGGCGCCACTTGTTCATCACCTATTCGTCACAGGGCGTCACATGTTCATATCCTACCATGCATGGATTTGGACCGTACTACTTCACGTCCTATCTGCAAGGATGCGCCACTGGTTCATCTACTATCTGTCAAGGATACTGTTTACTTTTGAAAACTAAGAAACACGGATTTAGACCGTACTAGTAGACAATATGTCCACCAGAGGCGCTACTGGTTCATCACCTATCCTCCAGGGGGCGTTGTACATTAAACAAATTAGATACACGAATTTAAACTGTATCATTCACGCTCTATTCGTCAGTGGACACCACCGGTTCATCTCATCAGCCAGGGGTGCTGTACACTTTTAAATATAAGAAACGCATTTAGACCTACTAGTTCATAATATATCCGCCAGGGCTCCATTGATTCATCTCCTATCCGCCAGGGGACGCTGCACCGGGTGACCTTTGACCCTGACCTACTTCTTGATCTTTGACCTTCCTGCGTGCCGCGCCCCGCCAACCCTGAGAATACCATTACATACTACTGCCGCTGGCGCCAATAGAAAAATTACTTTTGAACCCGTGAACGCTGTTTGTTTGATTATTTTTGCAATTTGAGGTCAATAAAGTTCAGAGGTCATGATCAATGTAATGAAGACATTACTGACATTAGGTTCAAAGGTGACAATTGCAATTATTCTGAAATAAGCGTGTATGGTTGACCATATAATGATCGACGTATGTAATATTCATTCTATAATAAATAAATATCTAGTTTACAGAAATTAAAATATCTTCAAAGCAGGAACGTAAATAAAACCACCAACCAATATAACGAATTGGAGAGTGCATTTCTTAAATATAGCAGATACGATTAAAAAAACGGCGTATGCAAGTAGATTATGTTGTTACATTAATTGTCGGCATCCCTCCCACTGCTGCCTACTGTTAACTGATGACATAAACATACATAGACTCCGGGGAGCCAGAGCTGTGATAGACTGCACACTATTATGAAAGGCAGTGAAACAGAAGGTGACGACATGCATTAAGATGACAAATTTGGAAAGTGCTCCTACATATCAAAAGAATAAATCTTGTGTGAAAAAAGTATCTTACACGTCTCCTTTTGATTGGCTTCGCCAGTGCTTATATTGTCCCGGGCCATGCAGTGTTGACCCACTGGGGGGAACGGTGGTCGCGTGGTAGAACGCCGGACTGTCAATCGTGGTTCAGTCCCACCTACCGCCGTTTCTAAACGTAGGTAATTTCGTTCACCCCACATTTGCCTGTGTCTTTTGGAAGAGACACTAAAAGCCGGTAGTCCCTTCTTATTTGCTGTCTTTGCCAGGGGAAGTAAAAAATCCCACACAGGGGGTAAATGTGTAAATTCTCGTTGGACTTTAAACGCCCTGCAAAGGGCCCCGTCCAGTATCTGAGAGAAGAGAAGAAAAGAGAGCAAGGCTCACAGAGCCTTCTCCTGAAGATGGAACTGAAAAGACATGCCTTAGAGAAAAGAATCGAGGATAAATGCGAGTAAATGGCACAGGTGGTGTAGTTGAGCATTTAGTTTGTCTCACTTTCAGAGCAGCTGATCTCCACGCCGCCGACACGTGTTATCACAAAGATTTGTATGAAGAATTTTTCAGCGGACAATTTCTCTCTCAGGTGACATCAAGAAAGAATCATCAAACGCCAACGCTCGTATTCATCTAGAGTCGCGTATGAAAAAGTTGCAACTCCAGCGATCTGAGAGGTGAGGTGAGTAGCAGACGATGCGATATACAGTAATCAATTTGATTTGCGAGGACGTTGAGGATCTGGTTGTGCTACCAGCACGTGGCTACCGATCGGTAGTCTTCTTCTGTGACAGTACTATTGCCACCCTGAAAATTCTTATTAAAGATAACGACAAATATGACAGTCTGGAGGCTGCGCTGGGTGTGGTGGCAACAAACATCAAGAAGAAGTAGTGTTCGATGATGGAGTACAAGCGTTGGACATACCCAACGAAAACCTCAAAAGCGATCGCAGAAGAATCTGCACCTGATACCCTTCAGAAGTTACCAAGGAAACTGTTCATTGGTGAGGAATCTCTTCCCTTCCTACTCATTGGAAACATCATCACCAGCGCCATCAAGAAACACCCTGCCTATCTTCATATCACGCTCGAGTCTACTTCAAAAAAAAAAACCGGTCAAGAACGTGTTTGACTGTCTCGTCTATTGTTCGTATGAAGAGTTGTTGCACTTCGCGCGATCTTCTGCTATGGCGAAATAATGTGGCGACCAACGAGACACATTCGAAACCTTCAGTAGAGCCAGTCCCATACATGATACCCCATATCAGCAAGGCTGACATGTCCAATCCCATTTGTTTTGGTGAGGAATATGACACAATGTACTACAGTGGCAGAAAGAAGCCACTCCCTCCATCTCAGCTACAACATGATCTGTCTGATGAGTATTTCGAGTCGAGGCTCAACGCATATCTTACGAGAGGGCTGGCGACATGGTCTTCAGCTTAACAATCTACAAGATGAGTGTCTGTGAATCGCTCAGAGAAGCACGGTTATAAGCATGGGAGAACACGATGAGATGGAACGCTCCTGAGCGACTCAAGTTGTTCCCCTTCCTCCGACTGAGACAGCATTCAGAGAGGTGCCCTACGTAGTCATCTCGCGGTGGCCATCAAGCGAGATTGCCTCAAGACTGACCTTCCTCCTCTTGACCCAACGGATTATGCTTGGTACCATCCTGGGTTTAGCACCACTCTTTTCCCAACTTTCGTACTTTCAAACCTTCCTTTAGCTCCTACTGAACTGCTCAAGCTCCTAAAATATGGCTGCCGCAGCGAAAGGCCATGTGCCACCAAGAGGTGTAGCTGCAACTGTAGAGGGGAGGATGATTGCAACAACAAATATACCATATTAACTGAACTAACAGCGGAAATCTTGAATGATTGTACACGTCACAGCTAGCCGTTAATAAGTAGTTATGTGTATGTATCAATATATATATATATATATATATATATATATATATATATATTAAAATATATATATATATATATATATATTGATACATACAATAACTACTTCATACTATCTCAATGTATAAGTGGGACACATATTATAAGAAACAATTTCTGGAAAAAAGAGTAATAAATGGACATCAATCCGGAGACATTTTCGTGACGTAGAAGACATTCATTCATGACGCCATGCTAATTAAATCAAAACGAAATAGGAAACGATCCCAAATGTCACTGCTGGTCATTGGATTAGTTACAACTATTTTTAGCAACCTAACTAACGCCAGAAATGCGATAAATATTATTGTCAAAACAATTTTTTCCCTGGACAAAATCGCGCTGTTACCGTGAATGACCCAGTTAGTATATCCACTGGTCTCACAACTTATACCCCTGTCTCTATCATTGACAGTCAGCACGCAGGTGCCAAAAAACCATGAATGGGATTAGGCGGCGTCAACTGATCCATGATTTGGCTACGGTGCATAAGAGTAGTTCAGTAGGAGGGTGGCTAAATCGAGTAATACCAGTCGTTGGCGATAAAACATGTTTGAGCTAACCAAACACTTTCGCCTCGGCAAGAGCGTCAACAAGGACAGGGGTGTGAAAGTTCGAGTAAAAATATGTCTCCTGAAAACTGTCGATGCCCAGATTGTTTGGTGATTGCGGTTTGTATCAGGAACAAGTGACATGTACGAGAACAACAGGGCCACTAGAACCGAGACGGTGAAATCAAAATGAGACATACCTACAACACACGTTCAGGAGCTTATAACATTAAGTAAGCCTTTCACTCTTTGTCACCGATTACTGCAGAGCATATTAAGTCCAATATATCAGTATTTGTAAGTGAATTAGTTAGTTTGCATATGAAAATATGATATCACTTATATCCACTACTTTGCACGCACAACTATTATACAATATTAATATTGGTAACTAAAAGAAAATAGACAAAATGTCTCTCTCTTTCTCTCTCTCTCTCTCTCTCTCTCTCTCTCTCTCTCTCTCTCTCTCTCTCTCTCTCTCTTCGCTTCCCCCTCTCTCTTTCTCTCATAGTAAACAAAAGAAATGAACTAAACATTATGGTAGAAGATATTGACCCTCACATAATAGGTATAACTGAATCTTGGGCCACCCCCGATATATCAGATGCCGAATTAGGAATGACAGGATATGTAATGTTTAGGAAAGATAGATTAGGAAGAAGGGGAGGCGGAGTTATTTTATATATTAAAGAATCCATCCAGGCTTATGAAATAAGATTAGAAAAAGAAGCAGAATGTGAAGAAGCTGTCTGGTGTAACATAGTTACAGGAAACTCAACATTAACTGTTTGGTTAGTGTATCGGAAACCAAACATAAGCACAGAAGAGAATGAAAAAATACATAACGCTATCAAAGAAGTGAATAAACGGGACTGTATTATTATGGGGGATTTTAACCATGGGCATATACAGTGGACATCTCTACAGAGTACCGGGAGAGAGGATCAAGAGTTTTAAAATTTAATACAGATAGTTTCCTTTCTCAACATGTGTTAGAAGCAACCAGGGGCGAGAACGTGTTAGACTTAATTTTGAGTTCACAGAAGGAATTTGTTGAAAATGTCAAGATATGTGAGCCACTGGGATGTAGTGATCACAACCAGATATATTTTATCATCAAAGTAAAGGCAGAACGGAATAGAAAAATAAGGTACAGGAAAGAATTTCAAAAAAGGAAGATATAGGGACATGACGGAATATTTAGCAAAGATAGACTGGAATAACACACTGAAGAATAAGACAGCAACAGAATGCTGGAATATCTTAAAGAGTGAAATTGACTGGGTCGTTGAGAAATGTGTCTCCTTGAAAAAAACAGGGGAAACGGTCAAAGAAGAAACACTTATCGAAGGAAGCCATTAGAAAAATCCAGTACAAGCAAATGATGTGGAAGGCATATATGCATACTGGAAGTGAAGAAGACAATAGCATTTATAAAGAAGCATTTAATCAAGCTACAGCTGAAATTAGAAATTCAAAGAGAAGATACGAACAAAAAAATAGCTTTTAATATAAAACATGACAGCAAGAGTTTTTATGCGTATGTACGAAGTAAACAGAAAGTTCAGGATAAGGTCGGTCCTCTAGAAGGTAGTGATGGAAACATAATAACAGAGGGATTATTAATGGCACAAAAAACCTAAATGATTACTTTAGTTCGGTGTTTATCAGGGAAGATATTAGTACATTACCAGTACTTGAGACTAAGTTCGAAGGGAGAGAGTCTGACTATTTAGGACAACTAATTGTAACCCCAACAATGGTAGCTATGCAAATAAGAGATACGAAGGCTAATAAATCATCTCGAGGGGGTGGAATTCATCCCAAATTACTATTGGAAATTGTAGAACAAATCAACATACCGCTTGCAACAGTGTTCAGTTTGTCATTAGAGGAGGGAATAGTTCCGTTAGAATGGAAAGAAGCAAACATTATACCAATATTTAAAACCAGGTTCGAGAAACAAGTCAGAGAACTATAGACCAGTGAGTTTAACATCGGTGATTTGCAAACTATTAGAAAGTCTAATTAAAAGAGCACTTGGTTGATTTTCTTGTAAAAAATAAATTGATAAACCCATCTCAACATGAGTTTTTAAAAGCGAGGTCATGCTTAACAAATATGTTATGTTTTTTGGAAGATGTCACAAAGTGGGTAGATGAGGGATCACCAGTAGATAAAATTTACTTATATTTTTAAAAAGCCTTTGACAAAGTGCCACACCAAAGATTACTACTTAAACTAAAGGCCCATGCCTTAGGAAATGGTATGATTAATTGGATAGAAAAATGGCTTATTGATAGAAGACAAAGAGTAGTAGTTGATGGGGAGGTTTCAAACTGGAAATCGGTTTTGAGTGGAGTACCGCAGGGATCAGTATTGGGACCTATTTTATTCTTAATATATATCAATGATTTGGAAGATGACATAACAGCAAGGTGTTGAAGTTTGCGGACGACACAAAAGTGTTTAGGTAAATTAAAAGTGATGCATATAGACAGCATTTACAAGATGTTCTTAATAAGTTGACAGAATGGTCTGAGAAGTGGCAAATGCTGTTTAATTTTGGAAAGTGTAAGTGCCTCCACACAGGACATGGGAATGAAGATGCACAATATACAATGGGTGGTACTGTACTAAATACTACCTTAAAGGAAAAGGACTTAGGGTTAACTATTAGTGCTGACATGAAGGTATCAGAGTAGTGTGGAATTACAGCAGCGAAGGGAAACCAAATTCTTGGATTAATTAGGCGAAATATAGTGTACAAAGAAAAAGAAATAATAATACCTCTGTATAAAACAATAGTTAGACCTCATTTAGAATATTGTATACAAGCATGAAGGCCATTTCGCAAGAAGGATATTGATATGCTAGAAAGAGTACAAAAGAGAGCAACCAAAATGATACCAAAACTCGGGCATATTAGTTATTAAATGCGTCTAAAAGAATGTGGTTTAACAACACTAGAAACCAGAAGATTAAGAGGAGATCAGATTGAGGTGTTTAAAATATTGAATCGGTATGAAAATATTGACAGAAATATTTTTTTCAGGGTCAAAGAAGAGAGAAGGACTAGAGGACAATGAGTACCGTTAGCAAAGAAGTAGTGTAGACTAGATATTAGAAAAAAATCATTTTCACAAAGAACTGTAAACGAATGGAACAGATTATCAGCTGATTGTGTATGTGCTAGTAGTGTTAATATATTTAAAAATTTAATCGACATATACCTAAGACGGGCGGGGTATACTTAAATAGATAGGTTGGACTCTCGATAAGCCAAATGGTTTCCTAGTCCACCTGCCATCTAGAGTTGAATCTCTAGCTGGCAATCTTGTTTTGTTCTCTCTCTCTCTCTCTCTCTCTCTCTCTCTCTCTCTCTCTCTCTCTCTCTCTTTCTCTCTCTCTCTCTCCCTCGCTCTGTCTGTCTGTCTGTCTGCTCTGCTCCTGCTCTGCTCGTCTCTCTCTCTCTCTCTCTCTTCTCTCTCTCTCTCTCTCTCGCTCTGTCTCTGTCTCTGCCTCTCTGTCTCTGTCTCTGTCTCTGTCTCTGTCTCTGTCTCTGTCTCTGTCTCTGTCTCTGTCTCTGTCTCTGTCTCTGTCTCTGTCTCTGTCTCTGTCTCTGTCTCTGTCTCTGTCTCTGTCTCTGTCTCTGTCTCTGTCTCTGTCTCTGTCTCTGTCTCTGTCTCTGTCTCTGTCTCTGTCTCTGTCTCTGTCTCTGTCTCTGTCTCTGTCTCTGTCTCTGTCTCTGTCTCTGTCTCTGTCTCTGTCTCTGTCTCTGTCTCTGTCTCTGTCTCTGTCTCTGTCTCTGTCTCTGTCTCTGTCTCTGTCTCTGTCTCTGTCTCTGTCTCTGTCTCTGTCTCTGTCTCTGTCTCTGTCTCTGTCTCTGTCTCTGTCTCTGTCTCTGTCTCTGTCTTGTCTCTGTCTCTTCTGTCTCTGTCTCTGTCTCTGTCTCTGTCTGTCCTGTCTCTGTCCCTGTCCCTGTCCTGTCTCTGTCTCTGTCTCTGTCTCTGTCTCTGTCTCTGTCCTCCCTCCTCTCTCTCTCCTCTCCTCTCTCTCTCTCCCCCTCCCCCCTCTGTCTCTCTCCCCCCTCTCTCTCTCCCCCTCCCCCCCTCTCTCTCTCTACTGCCTTTCCCGGAGGCGGGTTATATCAAATGTTACGGAAGTTAATTCCTTCGTTTCCTTTGTATTTTGAATCGCACCATGAAAACAAGGGTTATAACTTCACTCTCAGATCTGGTGTTTATTTTATTTTATAAAACGAAGGACAAAGGACTTATCAGGAACATAATATTTGAAAAGATGGTCCTCGTTGATAGCCCTGTCAACTGGCCTGCAGTCAGTTTTGTACACTGATAAACGTAATGGTGAACTCACACAACCCTGGGGGCGCCACTGTTTGTCATGATGGTAGTAGAAATTGTGTTGTTGATCTTAACCCACTTTTCTTTCTGTAAGAAAGTCCCAAATCCACTAGCGCAAACATGGATTCACAAGCATGGCTCTCAGTTTCTGGAGTAGTATATATGGTTGGATAGTGTTAAGGTTTATACTATCGCCACAGCTGGTCTGGCAATAAGCGCGGAAAAAAATATTTATTGCCAGAGCAGCTCTGGCAATACGCGCGGAAAAAAGCAGAGCAGAAGCGGATGTGCGGCTAAGTGCATGCACGTCCGGGTGGCACTATTTTCTGCGAACGCACGTCGACATAGTAATTATTTAAGATAAATTAGACGCCTTGTATAGTGTGTTGAGTGATTTAGACGATATTGGCGGGGAAATTTAGATCAGAGAGACCCGCAGAGCTGCTCTGGCAATAAGGGTGGAAAACATTTTTATTGCTAGAGCAGATGTTGATTGATGGTGATGTGCAAGCGCGTCCGGTTGGCGATATTTTTTTTAGCGAACACATGTCAACATAGTAATTGTTTCAGATACACATGACGCCCAGATATCGTTTTTTGACTGATTTAGGCGATCGTGGTGTGAAAACTGCGATAAGATCCATCCGCCGAATTGCTCTGGGAATAAGGGCGGAAAATTCTTATTGCCAGAGCAAACAGTATTTCATACAGGCTGTACATACTAGATACATCATGTTTTATTGCTAACAAGCCTACGTACAACCAGCATTGTAACATTAAAATAAACACAACTTGAGTTGCATTTACAGAAAATCAATAATTTTGAATGTATAGCTAGGGTACCGTTCAGTTTAACAGGATGTACTGAATTATTGATACAGCACCTATCATCGCCACTGCAATTAGTCAAGGTGACATGTCAACAATAGCGGGCTGTGAATGGCATGTTTCATGCTGTCAGATGCCAGTGCCCGGTTGCATGACACGCACCCGAGTTAGGCAGTAAAATTACCCCCATCTCTCTAAGTGTCACCTAGCTGGGTGACCGCACTGGGTGCGTTGCACAACAGCCACCCAGATGCCGCCCAACTAGGGGATACCGGCACGAGTAACCGATAAGCGGATTGCCGCGTTTTGAGAACAAATCTTCCCAGAATTAATTTCACCTCTGACAGTCCTCATGGTGGAAGCAGTGAGACAACAGCGAAATTATAAGGACAACCTTTCTCATGCTGAGATTGTGCCTTACTACAGGCATACGGCCAAATATAAGAACTGTTACAAGGCCGATTCAAATCAACCTTGTCGAACAGAGACAGAAAAAAGGGATGGAATGCTGTGACGGCAGAGGTCAACACTCTATTGATGACGTTGCGGAGTGTGGAGGACCTAAACAAAAACTGGCAAGGAGCTCATTTTTGTGTTTTCTGTTGATAAATATTTGAATAAAAGTGAATTTAAAATGGCATAACTTTGTTATTTATATAACTATTAAAATACTGTTTGTAGTGTTTTGAAATGCATTGAATGGAGTAATAAATTTGCAATATTTTTTTTAAATTCTAATTAATTATACTATAATGTTCATACTAATTATCTAAGTAGTGCACCAAGTTAACAGACCAACACATTATAATTAAGACCAGCAGAGTTCATAAATATGAAGATATTTATACATATTATGCAGTGTGCATAACCATATTTATTATGAGAATAAATATATATTAACTAATCATATAATAATAAATAAATAAATTTGTTAATAGGTGATAATTAGCGGGTAAACTCGACAGACAGAAAAGGTTTTTTTTAAATGCCACAATATCCATGAGTATATGTTTATATAAACATACAATTAGTAAAAAAAACTTATTTTGATAAGAGATATAATTTAATAGTTATGTAATAATCATAAATAAATAAATATTCGTATACAGACCAACACAAAAACAAAAGGCCATAATGTCCATAATTGTGAAGATAATTACACATATTATTATGCAATGTGCTAACTACATTAATAGAAAATTACAAATATAAATTAATAAATCATTTAATAATAATTTAATTAATTAGTCAATATTTTATAATAAGCATGCCACTTTGATAGGCCTACACATCTTAGTAAAAGGCCACAATGTCTATATTTATGAACATATACATACTGTCATTATGAACTGTGTACAATCACATATACAGTGGTTATAAAAGCAAAGTAACAAATCATTTAATAATAACAGCAATTTAATGTGTCAATATTTAGTAATTAGCATTCAACATTGACAAACTGACGTGTAAGTAAACATCCTTATGTCCATGATAATGAGGACAGTCAGTCGTAGAATTTATACAAGCAGTAAACCACTGCTGGCATTGATACAACGCGCTGTAGGTCACCCAGCTGCAGTTGGGGCTGCTTCGAGTTGCCTCAGGAAATTCGGCCTAACTTGTGACATTAACCCAGCTGGATGTGTCATGCAACCGCTCCTACTGGCTAGGTGTCACCTAAGTGTTATTTACCGTAACTTGGGTGTGATTTGGACTTGGGAGCTGGCTTCTAGCGCAATCTATAAATATCCACAGGAAGTTGTGTCCTGACAGGAGCTAACAGGGGTCATAGGTGTTGGATTTGATTATAATTTGTCTATCTCCCCCCGATGGTATGAATCACACACTATGACTCCGTATGCACAAGGGCAATGTATGCCGTTTGTTTGCTGTTTGTTGGACATCTTCGTATATTTCGTCTTAGGAAGCCAAGTGTACTATTTGCTTTTTTGATTATCGTAAAAATGTGAGACTGCCATTTTAAGTCATTAGATATGGTCATGCTATGGTAAGGGTTGGTAGTTACATATTCCAGGGTTTCATTATTTAGGCTATAGAAGAAACGTGTTTTTTATGCTTAGGATATAACATTTGCTTGTATAAAAATTCATCCCCTAGGTATTTGCCCACTTCCCAAGTTGAGTTATGTAATTCTGAAGCACAATTAACATGGTCAACATAGTGCAAAGAGCATTCCATACAGGCTGTAGATACATCATGTTCTATTGCTAACAAGCCTACAAACAGCACTGTAACATCAAAATAAACACAACTTAAGTTGCATTTACAGCAAATCTATAGTTTTGAAAGTATGGCTTAAAACGTCCAGACAGGATTTCACTTTAACAGGATATACTGTATTATTGATACAGCCCCTACCATCGGGCCACTGTAATTAGTCAAGGTCCCATGTCAACCTTAGCGGGCTGCGAATGGCATGCTTCACGATGTCAGAGGGCCTTCTAGCAGAATCTATCAATATCTGTAGGAGGTTGTGTCCTGACAGGAGCTAACAGGGGTCAGAGCACGGTTACGCTTCCTGGTCTGACCCATACGAATATAGTACAAAAAGAATTGTGTTATTCGAAATGAGTATAACACAGCAGTAGATTAAGCGATATATAGATTAATTGATATATGTTCAGTGTATGACAAATGTTACTGTTAGGCAGAGTGATTATAGTTAGTTAGTGATTTTAGCCATTTTACGTGACCCTGTGGATTTGGACATAATGTTGATGGGCAACTCACATGCTTGCATTTTAGGAGAGCCAGAGGTAGTGGTTTTTTTAAAGAAATTTGATTACCATGTAAGTGACATGATTGCAATGACTGTGTACACATTTAAGGATTTCCTTAGGTTTCCTGTTTCCTTATAACAATCTGACAAAAGTTAACATGCCGCCAATGGCAAAATCAACGGCGTTGAAATGGGGGGGGGGTAACGGTCATATTATCGCTACTTCAGAAGCTGCTCCTTATATAAACATCAATACAATTCGCAGAAAATGAAAAGTAATATTCGAACACAATTCCAAATACTCTAGCTAGATGGATTCAAACACAAATAATTAGAAATGCAAAATGATTTACATACATATACAAATACAGCGAGAAATATTACAAATAGTTATAAAAATTCACTTTCATAACACAATAAATGCAATATAGCTAAAACAAAAGCAAATGTAGTTTATCAGCATAATCGCTGTGATGTAATAAACAACTGGTCTGACCCATACGAATGTAGTACAAAAAGAATTGTGTTATTCGAAATGAGTATAACACAGCAGTAGATTAAGCGATATATAGATTAATTGATATATGTTCAGTGTATGACACATGTTACTGTTAGGCAGAGTGATTATAGTTAGTTAGTGATTTTAGCCATTTTACGTGACCCTGTGGATTTGGACATAATGTTGATGGGCAACTCACATGCTTGCATTTTAGGAGAGCCAGAGGTAGTGGTTTTTTTTAAAAGAAATTTGATGACCATGTAAGTGACATGATTGCAATGACTGTGTACACACTTAAGCATTTCCTTAGGTTTCCTGTTTCCTTATAACAATCTGACAAAAGTTAACATGCCGCCAATGGCAAAATCAACGGCGTTGAAATGGGGGGGGGGTAACGGTCATATTATCGCTACTTCAGAAGCTGCTCCTTATATAAACATCAATACAATTCGCAGAAAATGAAAAGTAATATTCGAACACAATTCCAAATACTCTAGCTAGATGGATTCAAACACAAATAATTTGAAATGCAAAATGATTTACATACATATACAAATACAGCGAGAAATATTACAAATAGTTATAAAAATTCACTTTCATAACACAATAAATGCAATATAGCTAAAACAAAAGCAAATGTAGTTTATCAGCATAATCGCTGTGATGTAATAAACAACCACGGTGAGACAGATGGTTATTAATTGTAAGACCATAACACTAGAAAATAATCCAATGGTGCTAACTTGTCTGATTAATATTCATTATCTGGCCTGTTGAATTACATATACCTGCCATGAACAAAGGGTTCTTATATCTGAGGCAAACTTCCTTTACCATGCAAAATAATTAATTAGCAAGTTGATGCCCATAAGTCATAAATAGTGTCGCGCGTTTATTGCCAAAACTACTGTTTGATGTAAATTTGTCCACCAAAATAGGATAAATCAGTCAAAAAACGATATCAAGGCGTCATATGTATCTGTGTTCGCTAAAATATCGCCAACCGGACGCGCATGTACATCACCATCAATCCACTTCTGCAATATTAATGCCAATGCAGAAATCCGCAGAGCTGCTCTGACAATAAGGGCGGAAAATTCTTATTGCCAGAGCAGCTCTGCGGATTTCTGCATTGGCATTAAGACTTTTCCGCCCTTATTGTCAGAGCAGCTCTGCGGATCGATCTTATCGCAGTTTCCCTGCCACGATCGCCTAAATCAGTCACAAAAACTGTATCAGGGCGTCATATGCATCTGAAATAATTACTACGTCGACATGTGTTCGCTAAAAACATTGCCAACCGCAATAGTCAGGGCGTAGTGTTAAAGGCGCTTGAAACATCCAATAAGAAAATGCGGGCTGAGGTATTTGGTTTATCCTGTGTGAGAATTGCATCTTCGGTAGGCCTACTTCTGTTTCACTTGCAGGCAAACTGATGAGGATCTTGAAATCGCGATGTTTCCATGGAGATATCAGGGAGGAGGGGTCTTTCCAGGCATTTCATCATTAGAGAGGTGAGGGTCATGGGTCGATAGTCATTGATCTGGATGGACGAGGCTTCTTAGGAATGGGAACAATGCAATATGATGACAGTGTGTGGTGTGTGTGTGTGTGTGTGTGTGTGTGTGTGTGCGTGCGTGCGTGCGTGCGTTCGTGCGTGCGTGCGTGCGTGCGGGCGTGCGGTGCGTGCGTGCGTGCGTGCGTGCGTGTGCGTGCGTGCGTGCGTGCGTGCGTGCGTGCGTGTGATATGTGAGGAGTAGTTTGGTGGTTGTAGTCTCTGTTATACGACGGAGAACATGAAAGAAAATATTCAAGCGATATTCGTTTATATAGCTGCGAATTTTCGAATTTCTAATCGAATAGCGGGAAAACGTTCGAATATTCGAATTTTCGAATACGAATCGAATATTCGTCCCATCCTTAATTGCTATTGAATTGGTACATAAACACCCAGCTAATAGTATTCACTTCATTTAGTTTAGTTGGTTTTCGTTAATATAGTGTATAGGTGGGCAGCGTATTGAGATTTAGTAATTATTCTGGTTGCTTTCTTTAAACTATTAAGTTTTGTTGTGCCTGGTATATACTATTTGCCCAAATAAGGACACAGTACTGTAGGTGCGGGGGGAGAATTAATGTGCAACGAACAATTTTTAAATGTATAAAGAAAACATTGCTTAAATTTGCAACGCATACATACGAGGGGTAACACTTTAGACACAACACAATTAATATGTTTAAGTGTTCCTCTAGATAAATTCCTAAAATTATTCAGGAGTAAATATAATGAAAACAATGTTGCTTATGTTTAATAAAATATATATATATATATATATATATATATATATATATATATATATATATACATATAATAAACATAAACAAAATATCGATATATATATATATATACATACATACATACATACATATATGCATACAATATATAAGTATTATTCTTTACCGAAAGCCACAAGTAACTGTCATTAATTATAAATCTGATAAGACGATCTATGAAAACAGTTTTATAAACCGCTGTAATCACACACCTCTTATCCTACAGCAATACAACTTATTTACCAAAACTGCCACTGTATATGCCTGGAAGAGGGCTTGAAGTTGACTGGAGTGCATAGACCCTATATTAGTGTTGTAGTTGAAAACATTTAAATAATAATTAATGTACTTACCGTCTTTGTAGCGATCCAAATGAATATCTCTAAACATAGCGATAATTAAACGGTCTCCGGTTTACTCGCTAGGAGTACCGGGTAGGACAGTCCGTGTTATTCGCTGTTTCACACTGATTCTGTCAATTCTCGCCTATCGTATTATATTTGTTTGTTTCACTTGGGAACAACATTGTCGAATAACGTAGATGTGTATGTGTGGCAAATACACCTAATGCAACAGCAGCAATGTTAAGATAAAATGTAAACATGGTATGTTTGTATAGAACCAGTCCAGACATGTGTTCCGTTGTGGACATGAATCAGAGTTAATGGACATAGCACTACACGGGCAGTAGCCGGGACCATATCATATCCTGATATTAGTTTTAATAATATTCACCTTTCCTAATATAGTAATCACGTACATTTGTACTGCAATAACTGGCCCTGCTGTAACATTAACCATGTACAAATGATACATTTCGAAACCGGCGTGTTGTATTTGAGTGCGACTTCAAGTATAAAAATTATTAATCAAGTATGCAAATAATGTTTATGCCATATGCGTGATTACGGCGGCATTTATATTTATTTTGAACTGAAACAACATCAATATATATAATTACTATTTGACGTGACTAGTGCAACTCACTCCGAAACAATGTTCCTAAAAAGGGATTCGCTAAGCACCAACGCATACAGTTTTGCTTAGTACGCATGGTCTCTTCATCATTACGCCTTATGTAATATTTAAACAGTTGCAGTTGCTTCCAGCTGGCTTCATATAACGATATTTGTTTATAACGTAAATCTAAAATGAATATTTAAAGTAAATGTAATAAATGGTGTCAACTAAACGAACAAGAAAAGAAAAAGTGTAACATTTAAAATGTGAAGATGCACGCTTAATGTGTTATACGATGTTTCCAATTTATCAAATACATAATGATGGCCTTCAATAACGGGAACAGGTATACGTGTATCTCTTACGGAAAAGGTTAATTCCAAACGATAAACAACAATACTTCTTTTTTAGACTACAGAAGTCAACTGTAGTCGTAAAGTTCTGTCAAAATTATTATTATTATAAATTAGTATTTCTAAGTACGCATGTGGCTGGGTTTCGTACAGCTTCGCGCAATATTTGGTTTCAAGTACACCAGCAATTGTTTGAAATACAACTGCTGACTTTGGAGGAATCGTGAGAAAGATGTTCCTATCTCCCACATCCTCCAAGATTATGTACTGATGCCAATCAAGAATCTCACTTATAACCAAACAAATGACATCTCACATTCAGTATTTGTCTATGATGGTTGCCATAGCGTTCAACGTAATCTCAAGCGATTAAAGTATAGCACAAAATCGTAAAAACTGCTACCTAGCTAACTTAAATTGATTCTGTACAGCTTCTTTTGTTCACGATAAAGGAACGTGCCATACGTGCCACGCTTTAGCAGCATACATAATGCAGTTTTCCAAGACCGATTTCCATAATCTCTCTGTAGGCCTACTGACGGTTCTCTCAATAACGACAATCAAGTCTTAATGGTATTCAATGTCAACATATGGCACTTAGTCGAACTGTTGTTGTGGCCGCGTTAACCTAATATACTCAGGAATTATATCGTATTTATTTTGACAAGTGTATCACTTTGTACATAGGTGTTATACGTTGTCCAAAGGGGCGCGTGTATGTGTGGCATTTACCTTGTCAGACAATGGTTTGCGCCGCCAATGATTGTCAGTTCGATGATGTGTGTGACTTAAGCCCGGCGCACAAGAGAGCTATCAGCTGAGCTAACAGCCACGCGTGCCTGTTTGCTGAGCTGATAGCTCTCGTGTGCGCTGCGCTTTTCGTGAGCAAAGTGCCACGCGAGGCGGTGAGCAAAATATCTATCGTGTTTAATATGTTCCGCCTCGGGAGGCGAACGACACACCGTGTGCGCTGAACGTGAGCTATATGCTCAGCGGCAAAAACAAACTGGCTAATGAAAATCCGTAGCGTTTACGGCATTTCAGAAATGGTGACTACACATGACATAGTGAATGATGTGCTGATAGCCCTGCTAAAAATACTATAGTTTACTATGGTAAAACATGGTAAATCCATAGTAAATCATAGTAAACCATAGCAAACAATAGTATATTATATTTTAACAGGCTTTCATATTAGTAAATCCGTACTTAGAAATAGTAAACCATAGTACATTATAGTAAAACCATAGTAATTTATAGTAAACTACAGTATACTAGGTTTTACTATGCCTTTACCATAGTAAATCCATATGAGGATGTAATGAACTATAGTAAATCCATAGAATGTTATAGTAAACCGTAGAATACTATATTTTACATGCTTTCACCATAGTAAATAATATATATATATATATATATATATATATATATATATATATATATATATATATATATATATATATATATATATATATGAATATATATAAACTGTAGTACATCCATAGTAAGTTATAGTCAATAATAGTATACTAAATTTTTCAATATTGTGGTAAAGTCATGGTAAGCATGGTAAGCCATGTAATAAATTAGTATATTTAAGTACATTTTGATAAATGAATATTAAACCATGATACCACAAAAGTAAATTAATTAATTATGACATCAGCTTTTTTGTTTAGTGTCTTTCATATTGTTTATGCAAAACTGCTAGATGCATCTACCATGGATCTATTTTGGTTTACCACAGACAAATAAGAGAAAACATAGTAAACCATTAATATTGCATAGGAAAACGCCATATCATATTCAATTTTTATCAGGCTTCTAACAGAGAACAGTGACTCAGCAGTAAACTGTACTAAACTGTTCTGTTCACAGTAAATTTTAACAATAATAAACATAAGTATATTACATTTATTATGTCATCCTCAATCATACTAAAATCATAATTAATGTTGATGTTAAATAGTAAATCATGATACTTACAATCAATCTAAAGTAAATTAATTATGACATTATAAATTTCCTATATATATATATATATATATATATATATATATATATATATATATATATTACTATGATTTTACTATGGTAAATTTGCTATAGTTTACTACAGTGAAAACCACATAAATCAAAAAATCCTGCATGCAGTTGTAACTTTCACAATTGTGAGTTGTTTTTGTCGTAAAGAAACACAATTTTAAGAAAGGCCGCTGCGTGACCGTAAAAATGGGAGTCCAACTTGATTTGTATAAAAACGTATTACCCTGACCCTGGCCCTGGCCCTGGCCCTGACCCTGACCCTGACCCTGACCCTGACCCTGACCATGACCCTGACCATGACCATGACCATGACCATGACCATGACCATGACCATGACCATGACCATGACTCTAACCCTGACACTAACCCTAAACCTGACCCTAACCCTAACCCTAACCCTAACCCTAACCCTAACCCAAACTCACACCCCATTTTGGAATAGTGGTTCGTGAAACGTGCTGTCTTTGACTTGACCTATGGATAATAGGATTGTCTGACTCATCTCGAGTTCATACGTATCTGATACGACACCAGAGGTACTGAACAAACCAATTTATTATGATTACATGTGAGAGAGGAATAACAGTGATCGACCTCCAGTCTCGTCATCGCCCAAGCCCACCTCTCATAACCGCATATATCGTTCTATGCATTTGCATTGGCATAACATCACAGTTCGGTCCAAATCTGCCATACACCGTCAAACTGACATAGTACTTAATATTTTTCAACGCTTTTTCAACAGTGTTTGGCGTCGTTTTCTTTGCCGCGTTCTAAATTCAGGCGTCTCTCAGGTAAAACTGAATATGCGTTTGTTGCTCAAACAAATGTAGCGCATTCTGCAATTCGACAAACGTTCTAACAGATGCACCGACCTTAAACACGTTGTCTGACACCAGCAACGACGGCATGCGCATTCCCATGCTGTAATGCACATGCGTCGAAAAACTGTCGGTGCAATAGTCCCACAACTATTGTACCGACTTTAGGTGCAATATACACTTCTTTTAAGAAAACATTCGTTGGAATGTTTGAGTATTCCACGTGTTTTTCTGACAGGTTTGATGTAATTTGCTAGGCAACCAGACCACGTGATGGATAAGTCACTTGATATGAAGCGGTTTGCTTAGCATCTTTCTCACCGTGTGCGGCGTGAGCTATATCAGCTGAGCCAACAGTAGTCTCGCTTAACCGACTGTCGGTCGGCTGCGGAACTACGCCGAGAAGACAGTCTGGTGAGTCTCCCGGCTTTTGAATATTTATCCGCGTGATCTGTACAATGCTGCCATCTCACGGACACTGATTAATCCTGCCGTAATTTCTATTTTTATAAACAACTGCAAATTTGTATTTCTATTTATTTTGTGTTAATATACGTTTAATTTTGAATAGTTTTTTTTTTTAATAGAGCATTATTTGATAAAAAGGTATCCTTATTTAATTTGTATGTTATTCGTGTGGGGTTAAACAATGCTGCCACCTGACGGATACTGGTTAATCCTGCCGTAATTCTTATTTTGTAAACAACTGTAAATTTGAATTTTTACTTATTTGTGTGTTAATATAAGTTCAATTTTGAATACTTTTCATAGGATATCATTATCTTTTGTTAGTATATCATTATTTTAATTTTATTTCATAGTTGGCCTGAGAGCCAATCAGCGCCTCTACCCTAATATGGGGTAAGGCCTAATAAACGCACCTCACGGAGCCTGGGTAACCGAGGCTAAGCCAACAGGCACGCGAGCCTGTTAGCTCAGCTGATAGCTGATGTGAACCGGGCTTAAACGTGAATTATTTAACGCCTAGTGAATGACATAAACGCTGTTTGACCGATAGCATATGTCGCAGTTAGCATCAAGTATGGCCAGAGGCAGAGGACCGTTTCACTGTCTCGCTTAATCGACTGTCGGTCGGCTGCGTAACTACGCCGAGAAGACAGTCTGGTGATTTGGCCGGCGTTTGAATGTTATCCGTGTAGGCTAAATAATGCTGCCACCTTACAGATGCTGGTTAATCCTGTAAATTCGAACTGGGGCAGTGGCAGCAGTGCCGCTGTCTTTTATGCCAATAGTTATCACGTGATAAGTCATGTGACTGTGACTGGAATTACCGTAAATGTTAGTTTTATTAGGTTCTTATCAATGCCCACATAAAAGGCATTTGACTTGCATCATAATGTCGTATTTATGTGGGACAATGTTCCTTGTTTATAAGGAATCGTGACTCGTTTGCTGTAAATGACAAAGCATGTATGCGTTAGTAAAATAGCTTTGTATCCAGCCAAACATAGATACATATAATAACACAATCCACATAATTCATACAAATCCAGATACAATGTAAATGTTGTGTATTACGTCAGATAATTATAATAGTAAAGTAGCAAAGTAAACATAAACAGCAAAGGTGGGTGAAACCAACCACCCGGCCAGCATGGCCCAGCGCCCACCTCAGGATTCAATATCAGTCCAGAATTTAGGATTGTACATTAAGCATGGAACATTATTCTTCTGTAACGTAGTACACGCCACCTCAGTAGAAAGTGCACAGCTGCAAATTATCAAACCATCACTACTACCACGAATTTGCTACCCAGAAAAAAAACCACTTCAATAGAAAGTTCCTCGGGATTGCCGTATCTATTACAATTAATTTCTGATATGAACAACATTAACATATAATATATTCACGGTATGGCCAGTTGCCAGCATTAATATATTACAGCATAACCCTGTTGAAAAGTAATGCCCAACCTAAGTAGAAAACATACTTAGTATCAACTAATGGAAGCCAGCCCTACTGTAAATTGTACACGTACTTATGGTTATTCGTTCCTCACAGGATGAGAATAAGTAGAAAACACCTATGAGAATACCAATACCAATTAGTGATAAAGTGTCCTCATTATTGTAGCTAGCATAGGGATTCTAATATATTTCTTAAACGCCTGCGATTTCCATCGCCCCATTCGCTGAATTTTCTCATCAGATATTCCCTGCATGGCTGCTGTTATTGCTGCGCCTATGCGGAAACTATGGCCTTTGTAACATTCACTGAAAAGACCTGCCCATGCCAACGACTTTTTTAACTGGTCGCCAAAATAGGCTTTTGTCACTGGAGTACCACCCGGGAAGATAAATAGTGGTCCAGGAGCATTTCTCCTTACCGCTAGAATAGCTTTGATTGGACGGAAAGCTGCATGTGCCGAAATAACCAAAAATACTGGAGGGCCCTGGTTATGTTTATAGGAATGAAAACTAACTGTACATTTATCTGAGCTAAGTGAAACTGTAACACACACGAAGACTGTGCAGTTGACATTACTGCAATTTCACCTATCCTAAGGAAGCAATGAAAAGCTAGCAGATACATTGCTGAAGTCAAAACACTGTTATAATAACAAATGGAGATATGTGCTGCAGAACGCACCAAGTCATGTAGAATAACTGTTGTTACTGGAGCTCGTTGATCACAGGATGGCCTCAGCTTAGCAGCTCCATGTAACAGTTTCCGAACTACAAATGTAGCTGTTGGATCATTTAAATCTTATGTATAAAATGAAACCGCAGATAAAGCACTGGTGATGGATAATGAAGCATACACCTTTAAAAAAAAGTAATTTTAGTGACCGTCACAAGAATCAAGAAATGTGGTGACAAATACAAGTTTGAAATAACTAAAAGCCATAACTTGAACACCCATTATTATTAAATACTGGAATTAACTAATTTGAAATTGTTATTAAATAAATTTAAATGTAAATATTTTTTTTATTAGATACACAATCGCGACTAGCAACCAGTCACCACGGCATTAACACAACCGTGCCAATCCGTGGCATATAGTAAATACAGCAGAAGGAAATGCATAATCACGCGATGCAGTATCACGTGAACACAAGTTGACGCCACTAACGCCACACCCAGCCAGGTGCATGGCTCCCAGTTGGTAAAGGTCAAAGGGTGGGTGTCACTCGCGGCGATTTGAGTGACAGCGTCGGGATTCTTATAAACATAAGTCGTTTAATATTACGAAGTCAGTTCAGTTTCGATAAAACATTTATTGGCAGTCAGGACGCTACAATGGTTATGACATACTGATTAACATGATTTTGCAGTAAAAATAAAAAGCCACGAACTGATCATGTCGCTTTAAGGAAAATCCATCTAATCCATAAACAGAATCGGACGTGATTCTTAGGGAAATCGTAAGCTACGCTCAAGCCATCATACTAATCAATAATCTACACAGTTAGTAATACGCCCCACCAATCATTTGTCAACAATATATTTGACTTTTTACACGCTGTGCAAATATGTAAAGCACAATCTTATGAAGGCCGCAGTCGGGTTTTGAGAATCGAACATGTTTGATTTTTTGAACCGTCTCGAGCTGTTTTGACTTCGTCTTGACCTCATCTCAAAACGTGATGAGCGGAGACGTCGAGACAAGTCGCGGTCGAGACTAGACGCAAACATCCCATTCGCCGGTGAGAAGCGGGCTTGGGGTCAGATGGTGCTTCGTATAATGTTAAATATGGCAAACTATGTTGAGGCCCGCCTAATCACTTCGTGGCAGACAAGTTTTATTTAAGTAATGTTTTGAAGGAGAGGGCATTTCGCGACTTTGGTGAAGAATTAGACATGTATATGATTTACAATCATACATATATGATTAATATTCCTAATCTTAAATTATAATTGATACATTCCCAAAAGCATAATACTGTATAATAATAGTAAATAAATAAATATAAATTGTCAGCATATATGTCAATATTATAGTGGCGTTATATTATGAAAATAAATCTTACTAGTTGCCAGAAATCGCAATCTCAGTGCATGTTTCTCGTCTCGTCTCGTCTCGTCGCTACACGCATGACACAGCATGTCTAACAACACGAACACTGTGGATGTCGTCAGTTTTTACTGCTGTGCCCCGACACACCCGATGAATAGTTCTGTTGTAATATAGAGGACAGTGGCTCAGGGGTAGAGCTTGGGACTCTTGACTAAGAGAATCCGGGTTCGAATCTTGTAGAGATTGTAAATTGCAACTAACATACATGTTTAATCTTAGTTTTATGTCTAATAAAATACATGACAAAGTCGTTGCAAGTTGCTACATATGCCACATTAGCTCAAATCACTTATACAATGTGTTACAGTCAGTATGCAAAAAAGTCTTTCTACATAAATTTATCTCTTTGAAGTGCACGATGACATTACACTTAACATCGATCTAGGCAAAGTAATAGCCTTCACGTTGCTAGATTTATCTGTCGCCTTTGACCACAATACGCGTATCGAACGTTTATCTGTTTGGTACGGCATATCGGGCACAGTTACAATCACCATAATCTCCACCTTTACGCAGATGATACTTGGGTTTACATCTCATTAGCTACGTAAATTATTGCCTTTAAGATATGCTCTTCAGAATGACTGACAACAAATTAAAGTTAAATGCAGACAAACCTGAGTTCCAGTCTAGAGCAGAACACTAGATGTATATGCTGAGTCAAAACTTCACAATAGGTACACCTGTACGGCATCTTGCCATGACCGATGATCATAACTTTAACTTTAGACAACATATCTCTGATACGTGTTGTTGCAGTTTCTATCATATCTGCGATCTTCGCCGCTTTCGCTGTTATAAGTATTTTCAGTCGCTAAAACTATCGCAACAATTCTTGTTAGTAGTAAACTTGATTACTGTTATTCCCTCCTTTATAATATTGCTAGTAAAGACATTGCTAAACGGCAACGCGTCCAGAATTGTTTGACACGGGTAGTTTCCCAGTCTCCTCCTTTCTCTGGCTCAGTGCCACTCCTAAAATCACTGCTTTTGGCTCCCCGTGTGATTCGCATACAGTTTAATATATGCACAATCACCTACTAAGCTCTGTCCTCCTCCATATTTGCTCTGAAACTCAAGCCAGCAATACAGCACCGACAGCTCCGGTCGGCAAGTTCAAATTCACTTGCTGTTCCCAGTGTAAAAACAAAGGCCGGAACTCGAGCTTTCTTTCTTTCTGTAGAATACAATTCCTTACAACATCAAATCAGCAGAAAACGTTATTACATTTCGCCGTTACCTGAAAACCTGTCTGTTTAATATCGCCTATCAGTGGCGTAGCCAGAGGGGGGCCAGGGGGCCACACCCCCAATCCCTGAACAAAATTAAGATGGTGGAGAACGGAGAACCAACTGGTTGTCTGATTCATAGAGTCGCAAAGTATAGAGGATATAAGGATGTCTGTGTAAGACTTTCCTTCCCAGTCCTACCCTTTCGCAAACAATTATCATAATTCAACTAGTTTTTTGTCTAATGTGCAACACGATTATGTATTCACACAGGTATAGATACCTATAACATTTTATTTAGGCCTACCTACATCATTTATAAGTTTGTAAGTTAGAAATTCTCTACTTCTGTTGCTGGCTGCAGCCCAAGTGGTGACAGAGCAATCATCATTCTCAATGTGTATGATGGCTAATGCCTATTACGTATTCAAAATAATAGTTGCCCGGTTACTAGACTACGGTCAAATTGCATTTTGGTGTTGTTTTTTCCTGGCATCTCTTTCGTCAGGGATGAGTTGAGCATGATTTCCTTTCATTGTCTTCTTTCTTTCTCTCATTTTCCTCTCACTCTCTGTAAGCAGTCTTCAATTAATTCTATCTGTTGCTCTTTTTCTCCATTCGTCTCCCACTCTTTCTATGTCGCTCGCAAACCTAGGACCATTGTATCTCTGTTAGTGCCATCGTCTCTAGTGCATTCATGTAAGCCGGGATAACACATGAGCTGAGAGCACATTTCCGTTACGTTTACCTGATATGCGTCTAGGCCCCTTCGACTTTCCTCCAAGCGTTTGCTCTGGCTCATTGTAAGCAAAGCAATTAATCTACTCGATTTTGCACTGGATAAATGCCACTTCCTATCGTGAATTTATAAATTGTAATAAGCAAAGTTAAATGTTGTGAAGTTACTGGTTGAACCCCAACGCCACATACTTTATGTTAAGGTAGGAATGTTTAATTATATTTTCATCAGAATTACTACATATTGGCATTTGTCATGGTCTTTGTCAATAGGTTTGGCAGATGTAGCGTGAGAAATATGGTGGCCGGCTACATGCAGGCGGTTATTATGTAGGGGATTTTCGTTCATGTCTCTTTAAAAATGTGTCGTTCCTATCTCGCTTTCTAACATTGACGCCTTCTGTGGATGATTTTGCCGAACTGCCTGCTGCATTGGTAAGTGAATTTGATTGACATGTCGGTATTCATTTTAAGCGAGTTGGATTTGAATTATATATATATATATATATATATATATATATATATATATATATATATATATATATATATATATATATGTGTGTTGTGTGTGTGTGTGTGTGTGTGTGTGTGTGTGTGTATATAGAGAGAGTTTGCTAGGTTGTCGGGTGGCCCCCTCCAATGCAAAATCCTGGCTACGCCACTGTCCACCCTCGCTTCTTAGCGCACTCATCAAATTGTGGACAACCTCTGCACTGGCATATTTGTCGAGATAGAGAGATTATGTTTGTATAAAATCAAGACATTTATGGCCGTGGGAAGTTTTCTGTGTTAAAAATGGCCATTATATTACATAAAAAGTCTTGTATTCATTTATGACACACTTGTCAGGCGGAGGACGATTTGTTCCTTTTGGGGGGATTCAATGGTTCATACTATGTAATTGAATTGGGGTAAACCCCTAAATCATACACCACCGCCTTCCCCAATGTTTCAGGTTGCTTTTTGCCAAACGTTGTGTCTCTACAGCTATTTTAGCTGTGTGACAAAATATTTGAATTTACTTAATTTCTGGCCCTCTAAGGCCAAAAGACCCCGAGTTGGGAGTGGTCATTAACCACCACGCCCAATGTATCAGTTATCAGGAAATCCAAGTGAAAAGAAGTTATCAGAAAACATCCTGAGAGGTAGACCTGGCTCCCTGCCTATTGGTTTCAGCTATTATGCTTTGGAATTGCGTGACTGTGTCTTCTTGAAAACCTGACAGTGTGTTCAGTGTATCGCTGGAGCTTATGCCTTTTCTAAAATAGATCCAGTGATGCAATGGTCAATAGCTTTCCACACACACACACACACACACACACACACACACACACACACACACACACACACACACACACACACACACACACCACACACACACACACACACACAACACAGACACAACACACACACACACACACACACACACACACACACACACACACACACACACACACACACACACACACACACACACACACACACACACACACACACACACACACACACACACACACACACACACACAATACAACCTAGTTGGGTGATGTAGGAGGTGTTCCTATGGCAGCCAAAACTGTCGTCACTTCTTATTTTCCTTGCTTACTTGACTGCCGGTATCCCCTCCATTACCTTTGTGTGATCTTCTTTTCTTTGTATGATTGGCAAAAAATTTGTTTTCGCTTTCCTAGTCTTTTCAACTTGGTATGCCGCGCTTGCTCTGTTTGCATATGTTCTTCCTTTCTAGATGGATCGGCATCTCGTCGCTGCTGCTACAGCCGCTGGGGTTCAGCATTTGTTTTTCTCATTATCTGCCAGAACATGGCGTACGTGAAAATATACAGTTACAGGACATCTTATTCATATGATAATCCTAATGGAGCCCCTTCTAGTAACCGCTAGAAATAATAGGTATCTAAAGGTCAGTACTGTTACATACTCAGTGTAACGGGACTGACCATAAACGACATGTAACAGCATCAGTGGGTTAAATGCAAAGTCTAAGTAAAATTATATCCCTGTAATCACTTACATGATGATCTTTTTTATAGGGTATATATCGTGTTTGAAAACAAGGAGGCCTTCTACAACCAGATGGCAAGTATGCTCAGTGGCATCCCTTGTACAGATAAGCTACTGTTAATAGGATACTTCAATGCCAGGATAGGAAGAGACAATGAAAAGTGGCCATTGGTCATGGGCAAACATGGGATTGGGAAATGCAACTCCAATGGCGAGCTTCTAGTGGCTCTGTGCTCTGAGTTCGAACTGATATTGACGAACACCATGTTCAAGCAGAAGGATGAACGCAAGACCACTTGGATGCATCCTCGCTCCAGACACTGGCATATGAGCGACTTCATCATCACAAGGTGTCGGGATAAGATGGACATCCACAGTATCCGAGCCAACTGGAGCTAACTGCTGGACCGATCACCAGATGCTGAGGTCAAACGTGGCTTTCAGGATACGACAAAAGCATAACAGGCAAGGGATAAGTAAGCCGACCCAGCTCAACACAGCAAAACTAAGTACCATCAGCCATAGGGAGAGGTTTGAGCAGGAGATGGACAGTGCTCTCGCCCAATGGGGGGGGGGGAGAAAGAAAGCTCAACACCAGAAGATGAATGAGCAGCTCTGCAGAAGGTCGTATACAACGCTGCCAATATATATCTTGGCAAGCCAGTCAGAAAACACCAGAACTAGTTCGACCCAAACGCCCAGGAGCTACACACTCTTATGAGTAGAAGAGACCAAGCCCACCAGAGAGTATTGCAAACCAGGAGCACTAGATCCACCACTGCAGCATACAAAGATGCCTGCAGACTGCTACAAAAACGCACCCGTGCACTGAAGTCAGACTGGTGGGAAAGGAAGGCAGTGGGGCTGCTGAGAGCTGCTGGCAAAAACAACATGAAGGGCTTCTACAATGGACTGAATGAAGTGTGGGGACCCAGGAAGAAGGAACCTGTTCACATGAAATCAACAGGTGGAATGGAGACCTTCTCTGAAAGCAAGAAAGTTGTGGCAAGATGGAGTGAACACTTCCAGAAGCTACTCAAAGTCCCTGGCAACATAGATCACGAAGCTCTGGACAACATCCCGCAGCGCATTACCAAGACAAGCCTCGATGAGATGCCAACCCCTGATGAGATGGCTAGAGCAATCGCCAGCTTGAAAGATGGCAAAGCACCTGGGTGAGATGGAATTCCTGCAGAAGTATGGAAGCATGGAGGAGACAATCTGTTCAGCAGACTGCACCAACTAATCACCAATGCCTGGGAGGTGGGTTCTGCACCACAAGCATGGAAGGATGCCAGTATTGTAACCATCTACAAGAAAGGTGATCGAACATAATGTGGGAACTATAGAGGAATCTCTATTCTTTCCATAGCAGGCAAGATCTTCGCCAGGATCCTCCTCAACAGACTATCTACCCACATAACACCAGAGGTAGTTCCGGAGTCACAATCTGCTTCAGAGGTAACCGGAGCACCGTGGATGTGATATTTTGTCTCCGACAGCTACAAGAAAGGTGCGTTGAGCAGGACCGACCACTCTACGTGGTATTTGTCAATTTCAGTAAGGCGTTCGATACAGTTGGGAGGACCGGGCGTTGGCAGCTACTGGGGAAGTATGGCTGCCCAGAGAAGTTCACAACTATGATCGAGGCTCTAAATACCGTTATGATGGCGAATGTTAGTGTTGGAGGGGAAGAATCGTTCAGTGTTACAAATGGGGTCAAGCAAGGCTGTATACTGGCCCCCAGGCTCTTCTCCATCTTCCTATCAGCAATGCTCGACGAGACTTTCCGAGTCATGGGGGGTGGCGTCTACATACAGTCCGGACAGAGCGCTGACTTATTCAACATCGCACACTTCAGAGCGAAGACCAAGACTACACGGATACCGATGAGAGAGCTGCTATTCGCAGGTGACAGTGCACTGGTTGCACACTCTGCTGAAGAGATGCAGAAAATAGTGGATGCTTTTTCCGATGCGTCAAAGAAGTTTGGCCTGAAGATTAACATCAAGAAGACCGAGGTGCTCTACCAACCCAACTCTACAAGAACCCAAGAGGAGGATATCATGGTTGATGGAAACAAGCTAAACTCTGTTCTGGAATTCACCTACCTCGGAAGCACTATATCAAGTAATTGATGCATTGACGATTAAATACAGAGGAGGATGGCCAAGGCTAGTGCATCGTTCTACGCCAGAGACTCTGGAACAACCACCATGTGTTCATGCGGGTTAAAGGTAAGATATACCGTGCAATCGTGCTGTCCACTCTCCTATACGAAGCCTGGGCCTGGACAGTGTACAGATGACAGGTAAATAAGCTGCATGCCTTCATGATGCGACATCTGCGTTCGATCATAAGAATAACCTGGATGGACAAAGTGACAAACAAGGAAATACCCGAACGGACAGGGCTGCCATCTATGGAAGATCTTCTGATCAGAAAGAATCTCCGGTGGACTGGACACCTCATGAGGATGTCACCAGATAGGCTACCAAAGCAGGTTCTCAACTCTCAACTGTCTTCTGGTCACAGAAAGAGAGGGCGCCCTCATCTCAGGTTCAAGGATGCCATCAAGGGAAACCTGAAGTTGAGAGACATAAAGACCGACTCATTGACATCACTCTCACAGCACAGAGATAAATAGTGAGCAACAGTCAAGTGAATGGAAGCAGTCTTTGTCGCATCGAATGATATTCGTGTTATTGACTGCATAAAAGACTGGGTCGGTGGGATTTTTTGACAGTGAGTTAACTAAGTAAAAGGAGTGACCATGAATACACCTATCTTTCGACAATGTAATAAATTAATGGTCATAAACATTATAATCCTAATGTCATGAGCTCTTCACCTCTTTTAATTTCCCAATATCTCATCAGTGCTTCCATCTGATGTATTCAACTAAGCAAAATTCTGCAATTTCATATTTTAACACCGTAACAGTACTGACGTAACAGTACTGAAATTTTTGTTGGACAAGACAAATGTTGATTGTTCAATCAACTACCGAAGCAATCGTAATAGGAATATAATTCAATATATTTTAATACATGATATATGTTTTCGATTAACAGAGTTTTTAAACTATAAATCATGTAAATGGTGATGCAAAGAAAATCAAACCACCCCTTATGGGACAGCAGATATCCCGATATAACTTACACATTTTGTTAATATAGACCATATCTTTCAATTATCGCAATGAATTATTACTTGTTTTAATTTCATATTGGCAGCTAAAACAACGCATGAACGTAGAATGTCAATTTATTTTATTTTCGCCAAATTACAGGTCAGAATTTACTGAGTTGCATGAATTGCCCCGAAAATCTGGAATCACCCACTGAGTCACTTTACTTAGATTTGGTGGGTCTGCAAAAAGAGGTTGTCAAAGGTATCAACTAACCCTGCAGATAGTTGATACACCCGATAGAGTTAGTTGATACACCCGATAGAGTTAGTTGATACACCCGATAGAGTTAATTGATACACAGTAAGACTATTTGATACGCATTCAAATGTTCCTGTCCAGAACAACTTTTCAACATAAATTTATGTACGAGACATTTTAGTTATAAAAGAAAATAATTACCATACGTTAATGACTTTATAGTTATTGTGGTGTAGTTATTTTTATGTCACGTTGTAGTCGTAAATTACCAATTTAACTGAGCTTTTCAAGATTATCATCATATTCTGTCCAACACATTGACACCGAATCCCACTGTAATTCCAATTATATAAAATATCAGCTAGTTCGTTGAATACTAGTCTGTGCGATTATAGGTAATAACACAGACATTAGGTAAGAACATCTTACTTTATCTCTGTACCAACACGGGTAATAATAAAAATATGATATAACGAAGATCTTACTGTGTCTGTACCAATCACAATGGTGATAACACAGATAAGAAACGCCACAAAATATGAGGAGTAAACTATTCAGTTTAAGTCCAACTTTCTTAAATTTAATAGAACTAAGACTAAAGAATTTTTTTTTAATCAGCCACCAAAACCGATATTCATAGATAATCAAGAAGTAGAAATAGTGAAGAGCTTCAAATACCTAGGTATATTACTTGATGAAAGCTTGTCATTCTGTGATGATGTTGATTATGTTTACAAGAAAGCGCAACCATGGCTGTTCCTACTGAGAAAGCTGAAACGTTTCTATGTTAGCCAACACATTCTCCAACTTGTTTACAGGGATTTAATAGAGAGCGTTCTATCTTTTAACATAATTACGTGGTATGGCAATGTCAGTGCCAAGAGTACAATAAAGATTGCTCGTGTTGTCAACACAGCTAGCAAGTTGATTGGTATTGAACAGAAACACCTGTCCAGTATATACAATGCTGCACTGAAAAGGGAGCCCAGACAAGTATTGTACGATCCTACCCATCCTCTGAATGACGCTTTTCAGAAACTTCCGTCAGGGAGACGTCTAAAAGTTCCAATGTGTCTTATCAAAGAACCTTTTAAGGAATTTTACTTGCTTATTTATTTATTATTTAGAGTATTTATTTATATATTTAATTTATTTACTTTACCAATTTTAGTGCTGATCAGTATTATTACAATCTTATTAACCGTATATATTATGGCTCACCAATCTTACTGTGTAACTGAAGAACGATTTCCGTTTTTAATGTGATGTAAAACATCACATTAAAAACGGAAATGGACAATAAAGTCTTTTGAATCTTGATACGGAATTACTGACTGTTTAATTGTTTAACTTGTAAGATGAATTGATACACGTACAAAACGTCCCTGTCCAAAATCAAAAGAACTTGTCAACATAAATCGATAACCGGTATATTTTATCTTTAAAAACATAACTGAATTATACGACTTTAATGACTTCATATCTACTTTGTTATGGTAATTGTTGTGTCATATTGTAGCCGTAAATTACCAGCAGTTCCTTTCACGACATTACCAATGAAATAACTTTTCAAAAGTTGTCTACTTTTAAGGTGTAGTTATTTGGGTACTTACTATTATATCACGATATGATTTTCATAATATATTAATATGCCTTAATTTCACATTTTATTTATTCGGTTTACAAGTTTTGCCATCTTAGTCTCAATTAATATTTTCTATACAATATTTCATAGTCAAAATTATATCACTAAATTGTATTTTATTTGTGTATACGTAAATTATATTGTTTTATGTAAGCCTATGTAAACACTATTGAACGGAGTCTGGGCACCAGTGTTTAAAATAAATTTATTGTTATGAAATATACGCCACATTTGTGAATATTCGTATTATGACTGAAAACAACAAGTCGTAGCCTCCCATGGTTTGTACAAAACAGTGGCACTAATTCGTTCCTAAGTCGTTCAAAACTATGGGACTGCACCGCAAGTTGAAACGAGGCGGCCTGAATGAAGCTGTTCTATAAGTAGCAAGCGTCGGCTGAGAAAAAATCACGTCTGCAGCCATATCGCTCAACCTATCCAGGGCTCCTTTAAGGGGAGGCTAAATTGCCGGAACAACCATTGCTCAAACATTTAAAATATGTGTTTTCATGATTTGATGAGCACGGAGCCACGGTATATTTTGAAATTATTTTTCAAACTTGGATATCATTGATCAATGAGCGTCGCCATATCACGCTTAAGTTGCATTTGGTTATATTCAATGTAAATTTACTTCATCAATAGGCTAAACAAGAATATTGTGTTATTATATATGGTAGGTGTTACATAAATCAATAAATAACTTGTATGCGTGTTCGAAATAAAACGATAAATTATATTGCAACGATTTATAACCAATTAAATGCTATCAAACGCCACACCAATCGGTCCTCATTAATAGTAATGAAGTAATGTTGCGCAAATTCGGAAGCGCTCCATCGGCGAAGCAGACTTTATTTTCTACTAAATAAAAATAAACAAAGTTACGCCAACGTATAGTCACTTCGAATGACTTTTGTCATGCGGCTATAGCAAATTGAATCGATTGTAGCGATTTGAAACGTATCCGCAGAGCAATCGGTTAGGAAATTCCCTACTCAGGAGAATTCCCCGTTCCGCAAATACCCCACCGTGCCGTTTAAAAGCGTTCGTTCGTTTGTTATCAATCGTCTGTGTCTTTTCTCTTTCATGTGGGGTCGCCGCTATGGCTGTTGATTATCTTCATCCTCGCCCTGTTTATCGCCTCGAATGCGTTGCTACCCACGGTGTTCATGTCTCTATTGCAGGCATCTTTCCACCTGGTCGTCCTTTCTTTCTTCTTCCTGCTTTGTCTGTCATCGGTACTCTATTCACTATGTGCTCTTCGTCCCTTCTCATCATATGCCCGTACCATATGAGTCGTTTCTCTGTTATATTTGTGGATGCTTGTGTTACTTTGCTTTTTCCTCTAATATATCTGTTTCTGGTCTTTGTTATTCCACATATCCTTTTCAACTTCAGAACTAGGATTCATATTTATATTTTGTATACGGTGAATGTATTGTGTTGTTGATCATAAAAACGGGATCTGTGTTCTCTTAGCCAAGTGATCAACGATCTAGCCACGGGGCCTACTGCGGAACCTCGAGTGGCTCAACCATTTCTAATCCAGACTGCAACCGATTCGACTTTTGTGCGTAGTTAGTCATGTAGCGTGTCTGGTACAAATGTTCTAACCTGGCGGAACCCATCTTTCTCCAGGGGCTACAGCCTGTTTTAGCCTAACTCATCACAGTGACCGTTTCTAGCATGTACCACAGGGAGGTGAGGTTGACTCGGACACCAGCAGGCTGCTAACATTCGCTTCTCATCCATCCCGAGAGAAATGGCCATTTCATCCGTACTGCTGTCTAGAGAGGCAGTGGTCAGTGTGACACTCGCCTTACATGCCCACGTATAGATACAAAACACATTAAGAAGAAGAGGAAAAAGATTTGTTTTCAGATCAACCATGCAACATACATATGCAAACATAAGGCGTTCATATAATTTATATTTACATCACATAATCGAAAATAAATGTCGATTGAACCAGGAGACGTGCACTAAGATCTTGAAGATGTCTGGCGTACAGGCCACCCTTAAAATGGTTGCCTGGTTGTACCAAACAAATGCAAAATAAAAAACTCATCGCTTTGGCCGCACATCTTCTGTAGTTATCTGCATTCATATCGACCCACAAAAGGCAACTTTGGTGAAATGTAGCATTACTGATGCGTGAGCGGTCACGCTTCGGTGGCCAGCCGCCGGGGTATGGCGCCACGGACGGCCAGGCATCATCCAGCCGCCACTATTGCCGGGTGCCTTTCAGTGCCCTATGAATAATTGATCGCTGCATCGAGTATTTTGCGTGACTCGATGAGATAGGTGCACCTAATCATGACGTTGTAGGAGTCAGCAGTCGAGTTGCCCAGCCGTAGTAGTATACCGCTTTGTCAACACATGCCTTTGCGTACATTTAAGACGCAGTCTCATTTAGTAGAATGTGTTATCAAGATAACATTTACAGGATGGAAGCACACAATCGAATACGGCGACATTATGCGGTGAGATATATACGTTTGTCATCGTTGCTTTATTAATTCGACTGACCATTAGTTAATTTACGCAAGCGTGTTGTACCGTGATATCCATACCGGTGTGACGCTTTCAACGTCACTGGTGCATTTTGAGAACTGCCTGTTTGCATATTGCACTGCGTGAACTCATTTAGTCATTATAATATATATATATATATATATATATATATATATATATATATATATATATATATATATATGTATGTATGTATGTATGTATGTATGTATGTGTATGTATATATATATATATGTGTGTGTGTATGTGTGTGTGTGTGTGTGTGTTGTGTGTGTGTGTGTGTGTTGTTTGTGTGTGTGTGTGTGTGTGTGTGTGTGTGTGTGTGTGTGTGTGTGTGTGTGTGTGTGTGTGTGTGTGTGTGTGTGTGTGTGTGTGTGTGTGTGTGTGTGTGTGTGTGTGTGTGTGTGTGTGTGTGTGTGTGTGTGTGTGTGTGTGTGTGTGTGTGTGTGTGTGTGTGTGTGTGTGTGTGTGTGTGTGTGTGTGTGTGTGTGTGTGTGTGTGTGCAGCAACATAATAATTTCAATTACAATAACGTGTAGAATATAACTTGATAAGGAATGCAAGGAAACAGTCGCATATGTAAAAGTGTGAACTGATTTAAGAGTTCTTGTGAATATATTGATAATCACATATAGTCGAAGTCCAATTCGCAAAGATGACACAAATGGGATAAATAAATAAGTTTATTTCTTAGGATGTTTAATGCCCTCTACACACAACATATGTTAAACTATTTAAAAGCCAATATCTCCCTATCCTATCCCGACGACTCTTCTTGTAGAATTTACCAAGCGTGAATCTAATGTCAAATAAGTGCAGTTATAATGTGCGTGGTTTAAAAATTTCTTAATATAGCTATGGTGTGATATATACTTTATTTATTTACAAAATAACCTCGTCATGTATTTTTGGAAAGCTTATTTTCTCCCCGTCACAATGGGGTAGGAAGTAACTCTATTACATGGAATAGCAATGGTGAAATGACGTACGAATATTCGAAATTTTATGGAATGCCGCGAACGCTATAAACATGTGCAATGACTGTGCATCTTCTTCATTTCTATGAACATTTCACACACTATGTGAATAAATAACATCTCCCCGTCACAAAGAGATATGACATAGTGTCAGTTGAGACGTATGTGTGGAGCGATGATCAAACAGTGTCACTGTCATGGGATAAATGTTCGAAATTGCGTTACTATACAAACGTATACAATATCAATGGTTTGGTATATTTACGATACATTCTTAGAAATCCTGTTCACCCCACCCTCCCCCCCCCCCGTAAATAAGGATACGTCAGCGCGCTATCGAGTTGTGCATTAATTAGGTGTAAAATAAAAGTCAAACATGGTCACCACCAAACGATGAATGTTCAAATTACGCTTCCGCTTAAAGATGAGGTATAATATGGAATTGTAGACTAGTATATATAAGTATACCTATATAAAGAAAACGTTGAACAATGTCTATTTATAGCAGAAGACCAGTTAAACATTTAAAAGTCCTCTAGACTTTTATAATATTTTTATTTACTCATTATTCTAGTATATATATATATATATAATATTCTAGAATAATGCTAGTAATAAATAAAAATATTATAAAAGTCTAGAGGACTTTTAAATGTTTAACTTAAAAAACCGTGGGAGTCGAATACTCAGATGTTATGTGTTGGCCAAGATTGGATACTTTAACATTTTGGGAATAAATTACCTTTTCTTATCAATTCGCTTTAACAAATGATTGATGACTGTCTCTCGTTTTATGTCTTGCGGTAGTGTTGACTAAAAGGCGGCACGACCACACGACGACTACGCACAACCATGTATACTGGAACATGTTTTGGCATATTATATATATATATGTCTATTTATAGAGAAGACCAGTTAAACATTTAAAAGTTTGACTTTAATATTTTTATTTACACATTATTCTAGTAATATATATATATATATATATATTCTAGAATAATAGTAATAAATAAAATATTATAAAAGTCTAGAGGACTTTTAAATGTTTAACTTAAAAAACCGTGGGAGTCGAATACTCAGATGTTATGTGTTGGCCAAGATTGGATACTTTAACATTTTGGGAATAAATTACCTTTTCTTATCAATTCGCTTTAACAAATGATTGATGACTGTCTCTCGTTTTATGTCTTGCGGTAGTGTTGACTAAAAGGCGGCACGACCACACGACGACTACGCACAACCATGTATACTGGAACATGTTTTGGCATATTATATATATATATATATATATATATATATATATATATAATATTGATGAAGACTTTAGTTGTGTTATTTCGAAGTGAAATTTGATGAGTTCACTGCCAAAACATGTTCCAGTAACATATAATCCTTTGAAACCAGAATTTCAACAATATAATATTAAACAACTGAACGGACGTGTTAGGCAGCCATTGTTTTCACCACTTGACGGAGTTTTTGCTAAGTAACTAGTCACATGATGGGTAGATCAATTGTATCGGTTTTCTCAAACGTATAGCAATTACACGGAGTCTTCCAGTGTATATATGTTATTGATCTTTCTTTACATATCAATCATTAGCATTACATTTTTATTTTTTATCGGCTTGATTATTATTTCGTAGCAATTTAGCTTGGATGCTTCCCAGATAAGTTTAGATGGTATTTGATTGAACAGATCTGCCAGGGAAGTAAAGTGTAAGCGCTTTGAGCAGTCCTGAGGACGCTGTATAAGAACTTACCTTTTAACCATATCTTACATAAAATATATTGTTGTAATTTCAGTGCATTTATCATGGACATGTTTTATATAATTATACGTATGGATCTACTAACTGCATTGTATGTCACGTGGCGCTAATTTGTAATGATTTCGCTTAAGACTGGCTATGGTAACGGGTCCATGCTATGGAATTCCTGGTCCCGGCTATAGCATACTAACAAAAACTATATATATATATATATATATATATATATATATATATATATATATATATATATATATATATATATATATATATATAAAATAAATATACATATAGCGTGCACTAAAATTCAATATTTTCTATATAAATAGTATTTCGCTGCATGCACGTGGACAACATTTCCTCAGTTTTGCATGTACCTATCTGGCTGAAAATGTGCACCTGATCATTTAGACTTTTCAAAATACGTCCTGTTGGAACGGAGAACTTGGAGGGCTAATTATTTCAAATATAAATAGGTCCTAATGAAAAGTTTACTTGAACACATTGGGGTGCTTTACTGTGTTAAATTTTATGAATAATTTGTTTCCGCTTACCCAACTAACCTTTACAATATAAAACGTGTACCTTTTAATCATCGTCTAAAGAAACCTGGTAGGTTTTTTTCAAATTAAGTGCTAATTTGCTGTGATTTGGCTTAAGATTCGCGAGACAAGAAAAACGAAAAACGGACCTGTTTCTTTTTGTCCAATAGCTCTGCGACGTAGCCTTTCCCCGTACTTTCTCAAGATCCTCAGCAGTGTCACATTTGAAAAAAAAAAACAATACATTTCATTTTATAGTAGCCATAGCAAATACACTAAGATTCTTCTAGTTTGTCCTTATTTGCACTGAGACCATCTATAGGCAGACGTCGTGAAGCATTCGGGAGGCAGGTGTCGACTTCGTATCGACGTAAATCTGGCTTTCGTGCGACCGAGCGTGCGTGCGTGCGTGCGTGCGTGCGTGCGTGCGTGCGTGCGTGCGTTCATATGTGTGTGTTTCTGTTTTTCAGCGCGAGCAATGTCCTATTGGTACAGTATATGCTTGGGATATTTTGGTTAAAATGTTATGATCTCATCACTTTTTGAGACTACTGTCGCCTTGTAGACCTATACATGTAAGCAGGCTCTGAGGATATTCACTGCCAAAGTGTTCGTCGTTCTCGGTGGTTATTTTATGTGCTAACCTAATATGTGAGACGAAACCGACATTAAAGTGATATCCGTGACGCATACCGCGTGTCATTTTAATACTGACATATGTCTGACTGTCGACTCAAGTAATTGAACACTACCGCCTTCTCCACCTTGAACTGCCTCCAACTCTGCCCTGAGGAAAAAATCGAAAAAACTCCTTCACGTTTTCAAAATAATGTTCGTAAATCTAACTGTCCAATACAAACGTATTTGTCAGCGTAGGTCCTCGTTCAACTAATGTCAGAAATATCTGTGTCTTTCTTAACAAGCCTCTACGACATTTGTATATTTTGATTGGCGTGCTTGTTGTGTCAATCGTGGACGTGAACATAATTTTGCGAGACACTAGTGTTACCACTACCACAGCGATTAAGCAGCGATAACATGGACCGTGACTTGGCAATAATCGAGTGTTCAATTATACATAATTATAGCCAGATGTGTCGTGATTATTAAAACAATGTGTCATGGTTTCTCCCTGTCCTCTTCGACACGCACGCACGCACGTACACATTACACATATTACACACAAGCACGCACGCATGTACACATAGACATAAACGTGCACATACACACATAAACACACACACACACACAGACTTACATACACACCCCTACACAAACACACATACACGCAAACACACACACACACACACACACACACACACACACACACACACACACAACACACACACACACACACACACACACACACACACACACACACACACACACACACACACACACACACACACACACACACACACACACACACATACTCTTGGCATTTTACGTCGATCCATATGGTCCGATTATATAATTGTTAATAATTAATTAACATGGACGCGACAGCAGCGTGGGCAGATGGGCAGATGCTGTTAAACATCGCCACGTAGTTCTCAGTATCTCATTAATGTGATTTAGATTAATGAACCAGCTTATCATCGCTTAGGCAGAAAACAGATTATTATTTCGAAATGTTTGCACACAAAACTCACTGTCTAACGTGACGCGTACCGCGTAAAGTAATCAATGTAGAGGACTGGTTGGACAAGCAATCGGTCACTTCGCACTGTTATCCGGGAATGTCGTAAATATAACATACTCTGAATAGAAAAATGTAATGAAAAAATAAGAGACGTTTTGAAAAATACCGTTGTGTTACCAGCGTTTTTGCTGGATACTCACATTTCGACATGACAACTGTGGATCCTTGCATTCAGAAAACTTTGTTTTTTGTTCTTTTGTTTGTTATGTGTTCGATAGCCAACGTCTCAAAATCACGAACACAAGTTTAAGTGTTCTTGTTATCATGTGTAATTATGCAGCTATCGCAGAGTTCCAACTGCATACTGTCGGGCCACTGTGGGTAAATGGTCACTAATAAACGTTGCACCGTTCGCACTTCTATTGGTTCTTGACAATCGTAATTCTATGTGAAGCAATGTGTAAGATCCATCGTTTAACTGTCATCGTTAAATTGTATTATTTTCTTCTTTGACAGATCTCTCACATATGATCGATTGTTAACATTTACTTATTTGGTTTAGGCTGCTGCTTAGTTTCGATGTAGCAAAACGATCATCATCTGTGTTTTCATGCACACAATTTTGGTCGGTTGTCTAAATCAATATACAATGTACCTGACTGCAGTAGCAACAATTAGCTATTTACCAGAGGCTCTTATGAATCTTTAATGCAAATTATTTATCGCAAAAGAATTAATTATCTGTTGTCGTGGCAGCTGAAACGCTAGAACGATCGTAGACAGTGGCCTGGGCGGGAGCTGGACTGTCGCTCAAATAACAGGTTAGATATCCCGAGGGAGTAATCCACGCTTGCTTGCCTCCATTACTTGGTGAGCAAACAGGAATCTCCAATGGAGCGGACGCAAAAACAGTTATCTGATATCAGATTCGGTAAGTTACTATGAGTTAATATTTGATAAGATCCGGTGATGCACATCGAGTTGGGTTCATACACGTGTACATGGTATTAAAATTGTATTGTTCTTGGAACCCAGCCGTTGCTCTCTCATGTTAGCGCAAAGACGAGACGAACACTCAATTGGTGCATATGCATGTCACGTGATCATGCCATTTGAAGCACGCCACGTAGTCTGAAATGAAGGTATATAACAATGAAATACACCACGGGAACATTAGATCTACGATTATGAATCATAGACGTTGCCTGTTTCAGACGTGTCGACCTGGTCGTCCAGACCAAATGTGTCTACGCAGAACTGATGCTTTGAACGGACGACTACAAAGTAGGTTATACATTAGACCATATGTTTAGTTACTGCAGACATGCATCTATAAGTTCATTAACGTTTTTCAGTTTGTGTGTTTGCTTTGCGTTTTCTGTTTTGTTTGATGGCTTGGTTACAGTAAGCTCGTGATGTGGACGTATTGGTTATTGCTATTGCTAACACTCGCTATTTTGTTGCATCCTTGAGTTAATCACATAATGCATATTCGCGTATTGACTAAAACTAAAACAAGCATAGTGTGTTTGTTTGTTGTCATTGACAACGATAGCATTGCCAGTCGGGTAGCAATTTCACTTATTAAAATGTAAATTTACCTGGAAGAATAGAGACACCTACATTTTCGTTTTCTAGTCAATAGCTAATTACGTATGTTGAACGATGTCACGGTACAGCTGCATATTAGTTCTTAGAAGATAGCGCTTGGTGATTCCTTCCGGTTGTAATCATATTTATTTCTGCTATAATATTATTTATTTTCGGTACATTCGCCTTTATTATGAGTTTGATTTCATTACAAGTACCCTCAGTTCAATCATTATTATTTTAGTGCCTAGGTCCCAACATTCAATAAGATTATGTAATACGCTAACAAATTAATAACATTGGATTTTCCATGAGTATGTTCGTAGTTAGAACATTTAGTGTAAGCAACTACGATCTTGAAGATCTTATAAGCAGCAGCGAATCGATGAACTGTGAGTATAGGCCAAAGTTCACGTTGGGGGACACTTTCTCTGTCTACAACATTGGTGTTAGACAACATAGCGCATCATACCGCACACGCAAGCTGGGTAAACGCGGGGGCGTACCGTACAGATTAAGCCGGCGCAGCCTTCGCCCACCACTCCCCGCTATCGTTCTGTTTTACGGAAGCATTGTTAGATACCATAACCCATGTCATTATTGTGACACCCCTTGGTCATGTTCTGTGTGTTTAGCGCGGACCAATCGAGCGAACTGGCGGACCAACAACGCGGTGGTGGAGTGTGCTTTCTTCTTAATCAACGATGGTCTAATGTCACTAAGCTTGTCTTAGAAATTTTCGCTATCAATTGCAAGCTGTTCTATTCCCTGCTAGAGTTCTCATTTGTCGTTCTTTTAGGTGTCTACGTCCAGCCCGACGCCAGTGCTACTAAAGCAGTCAGTCAGTTGGCTGCTCATGACCATGTGGTGCCACAAGAAGCGGCTCATCCTTTAATCACGCAAACTCGAAGAAGGGACTGTTTAGGCATAAACAACATGTACACTTTGCAATACATAACGGCAAGATCCTGGATCACTGTTACACAGTCTCTAGGAGGCGTTAGTTACATCCTATTTTAGCTGATGTGAGATGTGCACGGAGACAAAGAGGGTTGCACTGTATGGCAACGAGATAAACATTGGTTCACTATGGACATCAAACAGGAACTAGCGGAGAAGAACGCCGCCTTCATCAGCGGCAGCAGGGAAGAACCCGGGAGAGCTAAATGCGAGATGCAGAAGGTAGTGAAGGAAGCCAAGTTTAGATACAATAGCAAACTTGAGGACCAGTTCTCTTCCAACAACACCAGATCTGTGTGGCAAGGCATGCAGCAGATTATGCAGCACAAGGCACGGGCAGCGGCCATTAACATATGTGATCCAACTTTCTCTGGCTAGCTGAACGAGTTTTACAGCATATTTGACAAGGTGAACAGTTCCGAGCAGGCATGACTCTGTCTCCGCCATTTACAATCCAGGAAGCGGATGTAAGGAAATGGTTTCAGGGACAGTGTACGCGCAAAACTTCATGCCCAAATAATATCTCTATATCTACTCTGAAGAAATGCGCCGACCAACTTGTTGCGGATTTTACAGACATCTACAATTCGTCTACACAGTAGTGTACAGTTCCAATCTGCTTCAAAACGTCCACCATTATACCAATTCCCAAGAAGTGCAACATCTCCCGACTGAACGATTGCCGTCCTGTGGCACTGACCTCAGTTGCCGTGAAAGTGTTTGGGTGCATAGTGCTCAGGTATCTGAACTCGGCCATCGACGGGCTTCTGGACCAGTTCGCATACCAGATAGACAGATCAGTAGACGATGCGGCCACGTTAGGCCTTCACCACATTTCGAAGCACCTGGAGAGGCCAGGAGCGTATGCGAGGATCGTATTCATTGGCTTCAGCTCAGCATTCAACACCAGCATCCCATTTAAACCTTTTGATTAACTTTCATTGTTGAATGTACCCCCTGCCCTGTGTCATTGAACCCTTAACTTTCTTTTTACAGGCCCCAATATGTCAAAGTGAATAACTCGATCTCCAGATCTCATCCTGAATACTGGTGTCCCATAAGGCTGTATGCTATCCCCTTCCTGTTTACTATCTTTACAAATGAGTGTGTCTCCGTGGACCAATCAGTCCTTGTATTCAAAGTTTCTTATGACACTACTGTGGAGGGCTGCATTGAGAATGAGTATGAGACGGCGTATAGGGAGGAGGTTCAGAGAATGGTTGGCTGGTGTACGGAAAACAATCTGGAATTGAATGTCCTAAAGACGAAACAGATGATAATTAATTTTAGAAGTAAGAAGATAGTCGATCAAGTATAATCCTTTAGATTCCTGGGCATAACAATTTCTAACAATATCAGTTGGGGTGCAAACATACAGTACTTCTCAAAAAGGCACGAAGGGAAATATCGACTGCAAGCCATTATGAAATGCGTATCCAAAATCATTGGGCGCGAGTTGCCATCACTCGAGTCTATTTACCATATTCGCTGCGCCCGAAAATCCACGAGCATTATGCGGGATGCAACCCACCCAGACAACCATCTCTTTCAACTTCTTCCCTCTGGCAAACGTTTTAGGAGTATTGAATCCACAATAACCAGGTTTTAAAACAGTTTTATCCACAGGCCGTGAGACATTTGATCCGTTGGTTGTATTATCTTATGTCGCCGTGCTTATTTATTGCTTGCTTATTTATTTATTTATTTACGTATTTATTTATAACACGTACTTAACTGTCAGGTTACTTTTTATCGCTAGTTAATTTATTTTACATTTTATGTGCCATCATACTTTCTTTACTCCGTTTAGTTTTATGCCGCCATGCCATTTATTTATTTATTTTAGCGAGAGACTTCTGTCGACTTAATTTATAAAGCCTGTTAACTAATTCACGGATATTGCTTAATACATGTTTGTGCGTTTTTGTAACCTTTTAAGATAATGTTCAGACGATATTGATATGACTGAACTTTTATGTAAAGATATGTCCGATTTTCCTACAAAGTGTTGTCAGTTGGTTGCGTAATTTACACCTTGCATAGCTTAGTTTTATACTTCTGGGTGCACAACGAAAGTATGAAAATGTGCATGTACGTCGTGTGTGTTTGTTATCGCCATAACGCAAAATTATTCCTTGTGCATTTCTTTATGTCACTTGGTAATAAACTGTCTTACATGTATTGGGACGAAAAAATTTGTTACCGTGGATTTATGCACTCGATATAAGAATTATGACAATGATTATACACATTGCATAATTGTACATATTGTATAGGGCCTAAATGTTTCTGTGGCATTCGTTTATATAATAAACTATCATCCCCAAAAGAATAAAACACTCTACATATAAATGTATCTGCATGTATAATATTTGGGTGTCATATTCAGATGCAGCTGTTCTGGTTAAACAAATGAAAGGGTACGCCTATAGTCCAGTTCATTGTGAATAATTTTCATAATACATTAATGTTGACACTTTCAGGTGCGACGTGACAGGGGTCAAACTGTACTATGCACAATTTACAGCGAGGTTCGCTGCGCTTGGCACTGGTAGAATTCACTGAGTCTGGATTACACATGTCAGTGGTTCTCCTGTTCCAAACATAGCGAATTCGCCATTCTTCCCATGGTTCCATCTGCCGTCCAAACAAGAAATAATGTGATAAGAACATCAATAAAAACAGGGATTGTCTTATAAGCTACATACCATACTGTTGCATGTATATAATGTACTGCACCTATCGCTAAATAAAACACACAATCTCAAACAAATTATTATAAATTCATACTCGGAGGTGTGCCTATTAAGAAATTGCTATTCTTGCCTGATGAGCAATATTAACTCATAATTGTATAACTTCGTATGAAGAAATTGATAGTATTGCCTGATGATCAATATTAACTCATAATTGTATCATTTCCCACAGCTAGGTTTATTGAAATAGTTTATGCATAGTAATGAACTGTATACATACTATAAGTATTATTACTATTATTTTCACATTAATGAAATATACTTTTTGTTATCCGTGTATATGTATGTATGTATGTATGTATGTATGTATGTATGTATGTATGTATGTATGTATGTATATATATATATATATATATATATATATATATATATATATATATTATGTATATAGATGCATGTTGTGTATATATACATTTATGTAAATACGTATATATACGTATATATATATATTTGTATCTTGTTATTAATCAAATTATTATTATGTGCATCATGTATTATTAGAGATAGAAATCATTATGTAATTTTAAACGGCGTCCAGTTGCTTCAACTAGTATAGTTTTTACTGGCATCCTGACATTCATTATTAGCACATGCTCCATGTTCGTTGTATTTTATATGCCAAATAAATGTCAATTCAATAATTGTCATTGTTTTTTCTCTCAAAATAAACTTAAATGCGCACTGCCCCATTTTCCAAATTAAATATTTATTAAAATTCCAATATAATTTGATTTTGAACATATAATATTTAGACAGGTAGTCCAGAGAACCCGTTAATCCGGTATATCCCCAAACATATGACCTCATGCAAACATCCAAATAGCACTCATTGCATGCAGTGGCGTAGCCAGGATTTTGTAATGGAGGGGGCCACCCGACAACCAAGCAAACTCTGTATATATACATGTATATACACACACACACACACACACACACACAACACACACACACACACGCCAACCACGCACGCACGCACGCACGCACGCACGCACGCGCGCGCGCGCTACTCTCCCCAACCTACCGACAAAGACCACGATAAATACCAATAAGTCACTTATTCTGATGAAACAATAATTAAACATCCCTACCTTAACATAGATGATGTGCCGTTGGCGTTCAGCCAGTAACTTCACAACATGTAACGTTGCTTATTACGATTCATATATTCACGATAGGAAGTGACATTTTCCCAGTTACAATGAGGATTTACAGCCGGGGCAAACGCTTGGACGAAAGTCGAAGGGGTGATGGGAGATAGACGCAAAATTATCACATTAACGTAACAGAAATATGCCCAGCTCGTGTGTTACCCCGGCATATAGGAATGCACTAGAGTCGATGGCACTAACAGAGACACGACAGGAGGTCCAAGTTTGCGAAAAACAACCTGGTAAGAATTATCATGGGAGTTAAGATAGCTGATAAGAGAAAATGGATGAAATGAGAGTGGAGATTGGAGTGAAGGAAAGTTCTAAGAAGAAATTGGTGAGGAGTACACGGGCTTGTCATGTAGACAAAATGGGAAATGAAAAACTGACAAAGAGATTAGATGCCCAGAAAATGGCGGCGAAATGTAGGCAAAGAAAAAAGACCGAAATTGCGATGGACATTGCATTAAAAATGGCCTAGAAAGAGTGGGAGAAGAATTGAAAAAAAAGACCGATAGAAGGAATTGTAGACTGTTGACAGGGAACGTTGTGAGAGAAAAGTGAGAGGAATAAAAAAGGCAATGGAAAATGAAAACGTGGTCAACTCACCGCTGACGACAACAAAATGCAATTTGCATCTAGTCTGGTAACCGGGCAACTATTATTTTGAATCCTTAACAACCATTAGCCACCATGCACATTGAGAATAATGACCTTTTCATAGCTCTGTCAACTCTTATGCTGCCGCCAGGGACAGACGTGGAGAATTCGTAACTTAATGCTATTTGAATATTGATTTCTTTGCGAAAAGGTAGGAGCAGGAAGGAAAATCTTACACAGGTATCCAGAAACCCACTGTACTTTATGACTCCATGACTCAAGCAGGCAGTTATTAGTCCTCCGTTACCCACCATCCAATTTTTTTTCCGGGATTAGCCCCCCTCTGGCTACGCCACTGATTGCATGTACATAGCGATGACAGTGTACACCTTGCGAACACGGGAAATGTGATATGAAAATACAGTGTTCTACAAGCTGCCCCCCCAAGACACTCGCAATACACCAAAAACACCCCTGTGCTTGACTGACTACCAGACAGATACACACACACGCGCGCATGCATGCATGCACAAACCAACCACACACACACACACACGCACGCACGCGCGCGCGCGCGCGTGCGTGCGTGCGTGCGTGCGTGCGTGTCGTGCGTGTGTGCGTGTGTGTGTGTGTGTGTGTGTCACTTCGCATCCTGACAATCATTGTGTAGCTCCAACTTGTTTGCGGGAAAACCCCTGGCGTGACGTCACGGATACGGAATGCAATCACAATATAGTGGCCATCTCTTAGTTTCTGACCTAACCATGAAAACGCCCTCTTTCAGCCGCCAAACTTCTCCAATATCTACATAATATACACACTAGGTTAAAAATAAATCATTTAAATTCCTGTAAAAAAATTAACTCACAAAACAAACTAGCATACAATGCAACATCATCAAATTACGACTTCATCTCGCTTTTCCGACTGTCGCTCGGCTGCGTAACTATAAAAGGTACGGTTTTTTATATAGCGCAGTATCCAGTTCTCAGTACTGTTCAAAACGGGAGTTGCTTCTTGCTAACCACTCACGTACAAGTGCATGTAAAACACTTGTCAAAAGTACATTCAACCTAAACCAAACCCTAACACTGAAAGACTAACCCTAAACCTTATTGCTCATAAACGTAACAAAAAATGGGCACTTGTATGTACATGAGTGGTTAGCAATTTTAAGAAGCCAGTACCGTTCAAAGGGCTTTACACTTTACTTCCCTGGCATCTAGACCTGTTCTATCAGACGTCTAAATTTCTATGGGAAGCATCCAGCCATGCTACAATTAATGCGCGAAGGCTGATAGTACACATATCCACCACTGTCTATAGCCAGGTACTCATTCAGACAGCTGAGTGAACTGGAGCAATGTAGAGTGAAAAAAACTTGCCCAAGATTTTAACACCACAGCACAGGATTCCAACCCGGGTCGAGGGTCCGATCGAAGCTCTATCGCTGAGCCATTTCCGCTATGCAAGAAAATAGTCTTGTGAAACTTGTTTTTGTTATGTAACCCTTATTGTCATTGCTCGAAGCCGACAGACGACACCACTGTATTGGATTAATTAACAAATTGACATGTATAATAACAATTCGTGTGTATATGCTGATGAAGCTAGGTTATAAAATATATGTACACAAAATAAAAAATTGATGAAAAACTAACAACGAACATTTTATTTATATTTATTTTGTGCGTAAAATTGTTCAGTATGAGTTTAATTTCGAATAATATTATCTGATAACAGGGTATCCTTATTTTATGTTTTTGCTTTTTTATTTTGTGTATATATATTTCATAACTTAGTTTCGTTATCAAAAGCATAAACATTATATTATTTAAATAATACACAAATATTATTTACTATTATACAGGTAAACCTGTGAATAAATCCAAAACAGTGAGCCGCTGTGCTTCATGCAGCCGAGCGAGAGTCGGTTATGCGCTTCGTGTTGTCCCTCTACGTACAGTTAGCTCTCCATTATTCGATAGGTGGCGCTGATTGTATTGATCCTAGCTGGGGTTTTCAACACACAGCGCATGGGATGGGATTAAAACTTAAAACAGATACCGTATTAAAATCACGACGAGACGTCCGAGATCTATGCGTGTTTTGTCCCTTTGGGGGTGTTCCCCAGCTCCTATCTAATAACCCTGGTTTCATATTTCTTTTCAGAATGCCTAGAGTGAAATTGGCTTTCTTAGTGATCTTATTGATGTGAGAATGCCTGTTCAGCCTCAGGTCTTCAGAAACGATTACTTAGGTATACACGTACAGTATATTCTATACATGCATATACATAATGACTGTTAAACAGTCATTATTCTATCACTACCCGGTAGTCTAATTGTTTCACCACCCCACATTTCCGTTTTTTACTAATAAAAATGTATGATATTACAAATTAACGTATATAGTAATTCAGAAGGAGATTAACGCATGCGTATTGCACGTTTCTGTCATGCTATGCACATTAGTGAACGATACCCACGAGATGAAAGCAGGTACACACGAATCCAGACACAGTTAAAAAATAATTAATAAATGCAGTGGACAAATTTCAACCGCTGATTTGGAACGCAAAAACTGGTAATTATAGTCTTTTTATTATCAATGTTTAAAAACGATTAAATTTCTGCAAAATTTCTAAACATGCATCATTTGAATGGTGTATGCCTCGGGATTGTGTGGTTTGTGCAGCTTTGCGGTGTGTGATGCCCAATGCATGACCACCTCTCTAAGTCCAATAGAATTCAGATTTAAATATGTACAGACATTTCAAAGGTTATATATGGCCCCTCAATCCTCTACTCTCCCAGATTATTGTTGAAGAGTTATCTAATGAGCCTGTCTGACAAACCAGGAAACCAAACGTGGAAGACCCCATGCCAAAAATCCAAGTCAATCTATATGATTGCAGATATAAGATGCCTCTTCTCTTGAGAAGAACCTGGCCTCTTCAAGCGATGTAGTATTCCTTCCTTTTGTTTGCTACCCGGTATTTATTAGATAGTGGCATATGTTGCCAAATGTTCCGTTTGCATTTTAAGAACGTTTTAGCTGTTTTAACTTTTAAGATAACAAAATATGTGGATGCCATGATACGGGTTGCCTTGCCACATCCCAATTTCCAGGAACACATTATTTTGGCTGTGGAAATAATCAATGTTGTTTTCTCAACTGAAGATGTAACAGTTAGGTGAATTTTTATTTTATCATAATCATAAAAGTAAATGTGCAAAAATGTGAAAACATTTAGGCTGTAATAATAACTTTCCTACGAACATACAACAGAATAAAACAAAGTAATATTACGCAGCATTGTGTTTTCCTCAAAGGTAAAAACCTTGCTATGGCACAGTGCAAAATACCAGTTGGAGAAGCTCATGTTAGGTTTCACAGGTGTGTATTTGTTGTTTGTGATTCTTCATATGCTTTAAATATCATAACTGAAGTTCACTTATCCTAACACTATATAATATATACACACACAACACAAATAATTATAGGTAATTATACAGGTAGAGTTCTCCATGATGAAATAGTACTGATATACAGTCAGACAATACTACCAATGACTTAGTAACCAGCCCAGTATAAATGTTACGATCACACTTGCTGCATGATCAACTCGAAGCTGTGCTACTTGTTACCCAAACAACTGCAATCATATGTTTTAACTGTTGCTGTGCACCATGCCCATGTCAGCACTAATATCATTGTCTGTGTGCTTACAATCTGGCTTCTCATCTGAGCTCTCATTGTTTGTATTATCACAAATACTGTGAGAGTTTGTGCTTGAACTTATACTATCACAAGACAAGCTACTGCTGTTGCGGTCACTCTTTGGTTTGTAGTCAGTGATGAGCACTGTCACGTTGCCGACGGTCACCTCCATCGAAATACCACTGCTGCGGTCAATATTCTTTAAGCGTGGCAACCTAAAAAAAAGTATGATTAGTTTCAAAGATATATAATGTATGTAGAATATAGAAAATTACAAATATATTGGAGTTTGTCTGGAAAACAGACAAACAATATTATTACTGTCAGGAATAATTAATACGTATCGTTACTGGCCAGTATATTTTATATAAAATAAGTAGCTGTTTACAATTTGTATTAATCTATCCTTGCAACTGTTTTGTTAACCTCTTAAGCCCTGAGTTTCTGAGGGCCTCAACACTGACCAAACATGGGTTCACATAATGAACCATATCGTAAAAAGTGTTCATCACAATTACATAAAAGTGTACATAATCTGAACCAGAAAGAAATTATATATACAATGATGTACACATCATTGTTGTATGACTAACTGAAACTAATTAATATATTTAAAAAAATCCAAGATGGGCGACACATTTTTTAAATATGAGAATCTGTTTTGTTGATTCCTTCATAATTATAAGCAATTCTTTTTAATAATCAGAATATTATTTATGTCAACAATCAAGACAAGAAACAAGATGTATAATAAGATACATGAAAATCAGTTTTACTGTGTGGCTAATGCGCAATTATTTGACAGCTCAGAATTGACTGAAAAATCGCCGATGTCAAATACGGCTGTCAACATCGCTGCTGCTTTTCACATTTTCATCCAAATCATCGGACATGCTAACTAAACAATTGCAATTCTTGCTCATGAACATCGCTAACATAAATAGTGAAACATCTACGATCGACTGCTGATTTGATTTTGCTAGAAACTACTGTGTTTCTTAATAGATATATGTAAACTTGTGAAACTGTCAGTAAATCTCCTGTCTACACCTGGATATAATTTGACGAAGTTTCTGTTAAAAACTAGTGACATCTAGCGATTAGTGTACACACTAGTCTAAAATCCCGATACATCGGGGTTCAGGGTCCACGAGGTTAACACTTTGTCTTAAATAATTACATGATCACCATTCAATGTATTTAATTACCTTTTATATTGATCGAAAATATGCAAGTGAATTAAATGGGAACAACAGCCATTTAGGTGAGCCTATGTACCAGAACCTAACAGTCAATAAGTAAACACTGGCAACTACAATCATAAATATAATAACAATAATAATAATTACTTCTTATGTGCTAGTATCCTCAAAGATCAAGCTCAGTGGCATGAAGGAGGATAGGCAGCTTTAAAAAAGATAGGATTTCAGACGCCAGCTGAATGAAACTATATTTCTTTCTAATTTAACACTGTCAGGAAGCGAATTCCAGAGTTGGTGTGGTAACACAGAAAGCTTGGTTTCCATCTTTTGTTTTCACCCCAGGAATGTAAAGAGGATTTCTAATGATTGATCAAAGCTGTCTGGAATTTATTGCTGGGGTGAGCATCGAATTCAGATATGATGAGAGGACTTGACAGACCATTGTACAAATCTTGAAAATAATGCAATAGTGCAATGATTTCAAAAGCGGCACGTACTTGAGAAAAACAAGGAGAATGCATGACTACCCTTGCCGAATAGTTTTTAACACGTTGAATTTTGCTATATCCTTATTTGCAGTATTGTAAAGGAAGGAATTGCGGAAACGTAAATTGACATATATCGACGAATATGGCAAAGATGGCGGATATGGTAAAAACAGCAGCAACATGTTTTAGATACATGTTGTTTGAAATTGAAGTTTTCATCAAACGTTACTCCGAGATTTAACACTGAGGCGCTGGTGTGATACTCTGAGTCCAGATATATTTGGGAAAAGCCATCAAGTTTTTTATGCTGCATTGGGTATCAATGATGAGAAACTCGGTTGTATCTGCATTAAGCTTTAATTTACTGTTTTTCATCCAAAGGGAGGCATCTTGGAGACAATCCCTGAGCTGATTTAGGGAGCGACAAGTATCTGCTGTGGCCAAAGAAATGGAGATTTGTGTGTCGTCTGTGTAAAGGTGATGATTCAAGTTGACTTTGGATAAATAGCTTACCAGGTAGTGGCGTTGTACAGAGAGTGAAAAGCAATGGCTCCCAAAACAGAACCCTGGGGGACACCACGTGACATGAGATGGGCAGCATATCTGAGAAACAGTTTCTATCTTAAGGGCTTGGCGTCTAATCAGTCAGGTATGAAGGCAACCAGCGTAGTGCTGTGTCAAATGTCTAATGAGAATGTTGTTGTCAATGGTGTCGGCAGCAGCGGATAGATCAAGCAGGATTAGTGCAGTAACGTTTGCCATTAGCAATGTTAAGGCTAATGACATTATGTACTTTTTTTTTAAAGCAGTTTCTGTGGAGTGAAATTCTTTGTACACAGACTGCGACACATCGGATAAGTCATTTGTGTTGATGTTAGATCTGAAACGGTTAGCTACAACCTACAACAAATTAAGCTCAGGATGGACATGGGTCTGAAGCTATTTAGGTATTCTTTAGGCAGAGATGGCTTCTTAAGAACTGGGTTTACATGCGCGCATTTAAAATCATCAGGAAATAAGCCTGAGTACAGTGATGCATTTATGATATCTGTTATTGGTCTAGTTAATGTCAAGACATGCTTCTAGAAGTATGGTCGGGAGTGGGTCAAGATAACACTTCTGCGATTGTGGCTCGTTTAAATTATGCGAGTTGAGAATTCACGTGTAGAGTCAGTATTTATAATGTTTGGAGTATGAAAGCGGAATGGATAAAGGTATTTTTTCTTTAAAATGACTAGAAAAAGAGTCATACAAAATGCCAATGACTTGATTGATGCACAAGTTGGTAGAGAAGGAGCAGGCTGGTATTGTAAGATTTTATTTATGCATTTCCATAGCTGTTGTGGCGTAGCAGAGTTTTTGAGACAATATTTTTGTAATAATCCGATTTTGCTTTTGCCATATCTTGGTTACATTGGTGACATTATTGTGAGTAGCATGACGTCTCCAGGGATGAATGCGATTTTAGCCAATCATGTTCCAGATAGCGACGGCACCTTTTAGATTGTATGATTTCCGGGGTCATGCAAGGAAGTGGCGGCGTTTGTGATACAGATTTAAATATAATGGGTGCATGTTTGTCACGCAATGTCTTAATTATTTGATGGCACTGTCCGTATAAGTCTGGTTTTCTTTAGGATGCGGTGATATCAGTCATGAATGCTTTGATGTTGATACTGTGAATGGCTCTGTAAAACACATTGTGTTTGAACATGGCTAGGGTTATAGGAACTTTAAGATCAGCTATTACTGTGTTATGGTCCGATATTCCATCTGAAACTGTGGGTGTCTGAATGTTTTTACAGGACAGCGAGTTATCAAGAGGTCCAGCCAACAGGGCTGTTGTCAATTCCTTTTATTCAATCAATTCCAATTCCCACTCCAATTCATTGCAATTTCTTTTATTCAATTCCAATTCAGTTTCCATCAATTCCAAATAAATGTCTTTCAATTCCTTTTTTTCAATTCCAATTCAGTCTGTAATCATTAAATTCCTTTTAATCCAGGCATTACTGGATCCACTGCATAATTGAAATGTCTGAGTTCATATATATATATATATATATATATATATATATATATATATATATATATATATATATATTATATATATAGTTAAAGAAAATAACATATTACATTAAATTAATAATAAATTACCAAATTGTAATATTTATTATAATTATAGTACATACTACAGGAACTATAAATACCTATGATAAGGAAATAATTGTGATTATTTTCAATAGTCAATAGCAGAAATATGGTCATAGGATTGACAGGAATAACAAAATACTTATTTTGGGTATGTAAAAGTTACAGGAGATAAGGTCACAAAATAATTTTGTTGAAACACTAGATCAGCAAATTAAGTTTTGACTCACTGACACATAGCGTAATGAAGCATGCAGAAATAAGGTAAAACAATTAACTCAAAATATTTCAATGCATCAACCAGTGTTTAAACACCAATACAGGCAAGGTGTTACAAACTGATTATGTTGCTAGGAAGAACATATGAAAAACACTGAGTGGCTACTGGATAGTACTGGCTGGGTATAATATATTTATATATTTAATTTTACAACATTTATATAAATGATGGTTGTCACATTCTGGTTATAATCTACAAGTGTTGTCAGTCTCCACTGAGCTTATGTTTATAATGATAATCTATGGACCCTTAACTGGTTACACTTTAGACTGTTTTCTTGGCTTGGCTTCTTTTGTGGCTATCTCTATTTGCTTAGCATGTGACACTGAGACAGTGTGATTGTTATCTGGACAATTTCAGTTGTACCTGCCAGCAGATATTTCACACAAGGCAGTAGGACAAGCCTAATTGACTTCCCATTCATCAGTTTCATCCACTGATTAATTGCTTGGTAATGTTTGACTAGCACCTTCATTGTCCAACTTTTCTCGATCATTAAACACCATTGCCTATATAGCAATACTCCCAACTGTCCGTAAAATATCCTTTGCATGAATTTGATGTCAAGTTTTTGTCAACACATATAGACTTCAAAGCTGGAACTGGGAAGAGTAGGCATTGATTATGTCAGACTTTTCCTTTCAAAGACAGTGTCTATGCAGTTTAAATCATGTGTTTCCTCAACAAGGTTATTCTGGGAAACAGGTGTCATAATTAGTGTTCTTTTTCTTTTGCAAATCTGCTTTTTGTTCATCCCCCATTTAACAGGCCTGGAGTTACAATTTAGCAGTCACAATAGTTAATTAAATACATTATTATCATTCTCATCACGCAAAATAATTGTAACTGATAATCTCATTGGGAAAGTTTGATTTTGATCTTCTCCATGAATGGTATAAGTACAGTGGCTCAGGGGTAGAGCTTCGGACTCTCGACTAAGAGAACCCGGCTTTGAATCCTGTGCTGTGGTGTTAAAACCTTGGGCAAGTTTTTCACTCTACATTGCTTCAGTTCACTTAGCTGTATAAATGAGTAACTGGCTGTAGACAGTGGTGGATGTGTACGAGCAGTCTTTGTATATTAATTGTAGCATATGGCTGAATGCTTCCCAGAGAAGCCGAGATGGTGTCTGATTGAAAAGGTCTGGCAGGGAAGTAAAGTGTAAAGTGCTTTGAGCAGTCCTGAGGACTGGATACTGCGCTACATAAGAAGTTACCTTTTTAAAGTTTAACTAAATCAATAATGGTAACCTTACTCACCTATTTTTCTTGTTGCTGTGTACAGTGGGTATATCTGATGTTGAAGTGTTGTGTTTATCCCTCCGTTGTGGTGGTCTTTCCTTCTTCGGTGGAGGTGCAAACTGCTGGGCTACTTGCTGAGCTACCAGTTGTGCATTAAGACGTGGCTTCCTGTTCAACATAATCATTCTTAATCTTAGTCAACACAAGTCATTACAACAAATATATGATTAGCTAAGTGTTTTGCTATAATTAACAATTCTTACTTAGTGCAATCAGACTGATTACTCTCTTAAAACGTATATAACCTGCCAATGAAAATCTTAAAATGTAATAAACTTGAGCCTACAACAGCAGTCTTGAAGTAGTACATGTAGTTAATCTGTGCAGATTTCCATCAGATATGGGGTCAACACTTCCAAATATTATTTCACGTTAATGTCAGCAAGGACACTTTGTCTATAGCCTGGTACTCCTTCAAACAGCTGACTGACCTGGAATAATGTACAGGATTTGAAGCCAGGTTCTGTTAGTCAAGAGTCTGAAGCTGCCCACTGTGCTTCTACATTTTAACGATTACCGTAAACTTACAACGTGACGACTTAAAACACACTTTAGTAAAACACCAAAATAAACATGGACGAACAGCCCCTGAAGCACTTTGGACTACAGTGAATTTGAAATTAATGAAATCTGTTTTGGTAATCATAGTCACTAATTGACATTTTCTCTGGTTATCCATATGGTAATACTGTATGATCAGAAACATAGCCAAATTGTGTGAATGCAGTGACCGGACTGGACTGGTCATTACTGGTTTTAGTCAAGATAAAATGTCTGTACTTCCATTCCACGCAGCCAGTCCAGTGATCAGAATGCAGTTGATATCAACCAAGTGCACAATATTTCATTACATATTTGTTTAGAATTTTAATTTTATATGTTTCTCACCTACAGTCACATGTTAAATAAGCATCAAAACAAACTTAACTTGTATTTACAGAAAATCAACAGTTCTAAAGATAAAGCTTAATTAAAATCTGCAGAAGCAGCTGCCACTGGTCTGCCACAGATGGAATATCAATTAACTATGCCTTCCAGTGTGTGGCAGTCTCCAATACAACTTTAAGTGGGCTTTAATCTCATTGGGATTGTTTTTCTTCACCACTTAATATTACATGTGGTGTTTCTCAGGGTTGTTTTAAGACTAACTTTTTATACTGGACACAACTCCATTGAGTTCAGTTATTAGTGTACCATCATTTCAGTCACCATCTTTATGCAGACGATACACAGATTTTATACCCTTGTCTACTGAAAGTAGATTAAACCTTCTATGCAACTAAGACAGGGTTTATTATCACTGGTGCACAGAGGCATGAAAAATTAGGAATGTTTATATTACTTAGTCAACATGTCATGGAGTATTTTTTATGACAACTCTAATTTTAGACAAAATATTCTTAGATTTGTCGAACGTGTTATTATCAAATTAATTCTCTATGGCGAATTCGTCAGTATTTGCCTTTTTGTGTTTTGAAAACTATTGCAACTGCACTAGTCACTGGTAGATTAGACTAGTAGACTATTGTAATCTACTTTTTCAAAATAGCAAACAATTGCACATCCAGAATTGCATAACAACAGTTGTGACTAGGGCCTGAGGTTATAAAACCGTACTCGGCGCTCATGCTCAACTCCATGCTCAGACTCAGATCTCATGCTCAGCTGAGAATGCGTGCTCACGGTAGTTATAAAACGTCTTCAGTACGTACTCAACTGAGTATGCCACCTTGAGCATATGCTCAACGGCGAGCTAATGAAAGAGCTCGTTTGACGCGATGACCCAGTTTTATTCAAATTCGGAAGTGGCCAGATGGAACTCTCTGGTTGACGAAGATAACAAACTTGCAACTATTTATAACCAATATCAACTTCCGACTATAAAACGATGATGGACGAAGACCTTCGCAGTTGTGACGTGGTTATTTTTGATGAAAAACGATGGGAATATACTACTTCGCAGTGAACTGTTTTTAACAACTATCATCATCATTAGCATCCGTGCATGTATTACAGCTTATATTGTACGCAATAAATTAATAGTAATTTTCCGACCATTGCTAAGATAACGCAAATGTTATTTATACTACTGAAATATAAATATGTTACACTGTAATAAGTCTCACATTTTGACTTGTAAGGGAGCGGCCGTAATTTATCGGTTGTGCCGGAGGAAATTGGTGGGGTCACATTTCCCACATCCAGTCATAGACTTGTAACGTTGCCTCTCCCAAATTCGTGCTTATGCAGTTCAGTGGCATTTAATATTATGTCTACAACAGTGCATATAAGGGTCATTTGACAGAAATCTGTGTTATATAAATGTGTGACACTTTAAAAACTTCTTATAGTGCTGCATCACGTTATTAAGACAGCTCAAAGCGATTTAGAATTGTTATCTACCCGGAGGAATTAACTGAATTTAGAGGTCTATGATTCCAACACTATGCAACCGTGCCAGATGTGACATAGCATAGTGCAATTTTGTCATGTAATTATGAATGTAGACATTGAATTTAATTTATTCAACGAATAATGACATACAGCGTGCATGTACTGTACAAGGTGAATGTTTAAGTAACACATAAACCTGAATCTATACACAGCATCTATTTGCTGTGTATATATTCCATAAGAAACACTATCTTGAAAGGAAATGCAAGAAACTAAATACTTATTATTTGTATTTTTGTGTAGGTTTCTAAACTAATTTCTTGTTAAACACAATTTTGACTAGAAAATTACAGTTACACACCCTTAAATCAATCATATCGTATACACAGTTTAAAATAACTAATGATAGGTCTTGCTTGTGACAACTACCCTTCATGTTTACATATAGTTATTGGTTTTTTTTCTGTAACATATAACGGTGGTATCTTGTTCTCATATGTATTTCCCCACATTTCATAGCAGTAATTAAGCACATTTTAGGCATGATGAGTTACAGAGTATATAATACATGAATATTTTACAGATGGTTGACACATTATGAGCCATTTTAAATTTTTACTTTTAATTCTTTAAAAAAAAGGGAAAATTCCAACCTAAAGATTAAAAAACAATTTTCTGAATGGTAATCACATTTTTAAAGTCAGTGGTTTATTAGTAAAAAAAATCTGAACACCTTTTCTATCAAAGTTCGTAAGTCGCGCCATTTTGACTGATGTGTGACGTGGCTAATGTTTGGCGCATTGAGGCTCAGATCGGGCAACTCTGTATTTAAAATTCCTTTAAAAAAATTCCCAGGTGGCGCGTCGCGATGTTTACATCCGCTTCGTGTCCCCGGTGGGGAAGCAACATGATTTTCGTTCAGAAATAGCTGAATTTCGGTTGCAACGATAAGGGCCAACATTTTCAAGATAGAAATAACGCGCGGGAAAACCTGGTAAAGAAGACCCGCCGGAAGCCAAAATGCAGAGGCAGTAACAAGCCGAGGCGACATTGACAAGTGGTCGAAACTCGCTGAAACTTCGAAACACTGACAGGTATTTTGATGGCCTCGCTTCCCATCCCGGGATTCGGCGAGTTTCTTCTTAGTCACAGCCATGCCGTGTATTATTCTCCAAATAAATGGTGTAGTGTCGGATATGTTATACACAACGTGAGGTTTCCCAATTTGAAACAAATACCATATGGGGTCATGGCCGGCCGGGATTTATGTCAGCCTGACACCCACACAGAGTGACAGGCTCGGTCCTTCGCCCTAGCTTAAAACTGTTTTAAGGAATCTATTTCCAAATTGTCCACAACTGTGACAAAAATGCAGATTAATTGTTGTTTTTCAAATATTTGGACATTATTATATTAACAGTAGCGACTGTGGCATGTTTTTGTTTTTTGATATAGCATGCCCTGTGCGGCTATGAAACAGATGTTGTCAATCATAGATATAAATAGAACACACCAGTGGAACTATAGCCATATAGGGGAAAGATTAATTATCTAACTATGTGGTGTCAATATTGATTGTTCTTTTAATAGGCATGGTATATTTAAAGGGAAAGTTTGGAGCATAATTCTGGAGGGCTAAATAAAAAAAAAAATAACCACCCATTTTCCCTTTATAAAATCGATTTCCATGCTGAATAATAGTTGTTTTTTAGCTGAAATATATGTACAGGGGAAATGTCTCTATTAAATAAAAAATTTGAACTGGGTAAAAGTAACACAACTAGCAGAACAAATTTTCAAAAACTATAACATATTGGATATATTTATGTATATTCTGCGGATCTTAATTGCAATGTAACTTTGTTGTTGAGGTAACCATAATAGTGGCAGGTAACCATAATAGTAGCCGTCAGGTTCCACTTTTTGTGCTACTAATATTTCTAATTCATAAAAAACTAATTTAAACATCTGGTTCTGTTTCAGTGTGCCATGATATATTACAAATGGCCATGGATTTTATATTCTGTGTTTGGAGCAGACAGTGCTTCCAAATTTTAACCGGTTAGAAAACTTTCACATGTATCTGCCAACAAAAATGTAAGTATATGTTCATGTATTATAAACAGGAAATGTGTTCCCTACAATTTATTGACAATGAAAATAACATTAGAGCAACCAGAACACCAAGCAAACTAACATGATACAACATTTATATAATAAAAAATGATATTTCATACAATGAAAACACCACACTTTTTCTATGGTAGAAATATACCCAACAATTAATGTTTAACAGTAACTGATTTAGGATCATTCTAAAAATTTTTTGAGTAGCATGCCCAGTTGTCCACTATGTCAGAACAAAAAAAACTTTCCCAATGATTTTATAAAAACACAACATGTATTCTACAATGATAATAGATTGAGTTACCTCCATTTTCATAACCTGTCAACACAGTTCTTATATATGGGTATCCAATCGTCAAACAGGGGGGCAAATACATTTGTATTTGAAAGTATTTAAATACTTTTTAAGTATCTGTAATTGATTTTTTAGGAAAAAAAAGGTTTTTTGGATCCCTCAAGAGTATTTGTATTTAAATAAATGTCAATGTATTTGACCCAATGTCTGCTTAGCATTGTCCTTGTCAAAGTGCTTTACACTTTACTCCCTGGCTGACCTACTTAATTAAACACCATCTCATGGCTGTGTGAAGCATCCAGCCAAGCTGTAATTAATTAATCTAGACGGTTTGTGTACAAATATCCACCATCTTCTATAGCCAGTTACTTGTTTACACAGTTGAGTAAATTTGGGAGCAATGAGGGTGAACATTTTTGCCCAAGGTTCGACACAGCCCCCACATGGTTTCGTTTCGTAGTTGGGGTCTGAACCCGAGTCCAAAGCTTTAAACCACTGCGCCACGTACATATTTTATATATTTATTTAGGCCTTATTTTATTTCGGGTTGCCCAAATGGAAAACAGAGAGTTTTCCTTTGGTGGATCCATGGCAGGTTTGGTCAAAGGGGACAGAGAGTCAACAAGTGTATACCAGCCATAAGATGGAACTTCTGTGCTCTCAGCGGAGAACAAGATATGGGATAACACTCAGCACTTGTTGACTGCTGCCCTTACAAATGATCAGTTGATTTGTAAATAAGCAGTTGGATTGTTTAAAGAACAAATCAACTGACTCTTGACACCAGCAGATCTTGTTTCATTAGTTTTGGGCATATCTTACCAAGGACTGCAATTCCGACATGGACAGTCATTGTGGGCAGCGGCCAGGGGGTTCTGACAAAGATGTAATTCACCATTCTTTCTTTCTGTCTGCCATGGGCTGGTGGATCTGCAGGTAAAAAACAGCTGTAGTGTCTTCTGCAGCTCCAATTGCTTCGCCCTGACCAGAAAACAGCCATGTTGTCAGGGTTCGCTTTTGGCCGGACGTTTTGTTAGAGCCATGGTTTCATCCCTATAAATAAACAGGACATGAAAGTGTTTAAAAATATTGACTGTTTAAATTTTACTATGTTTTTATATAAAAAAAGATCATTCAATCTCCCCAAATAAAACATTTTGTTACAGTGTAATAGTGCCCTTTTAAATTTTGGTGCAGTGTGTTGGAAGTGACAATATCAACAACCAGGACAGGATTAGGCTAGATAAATTTATCAAGAAAGCAAATTTGGGGCTGTAAGGGTGGGGGTCATGGATAGAGTACAGAAGTTTTCTGGCAGATGACATACTCACCAAGATCTTAATTTGACAGCTGACAGGAGTGACAGATACTGAGTTGCCTTTATTATTGCACAGATAGATAGATGGTGATGCTGCTCCAGCTGCTGTCTTCATTGAATAGAGATGTGTGTATGTTTGTGTGGTGATACATATTACATAAACTAAGGTTTGATAACTGATTACATGATCACTTAGTGTTTATGCACTATGGACAGTGCTCAGTCATGCAATTTCCTAATGTTGGTAAATGTTGTATTGAATACATAATTGGTAAAATAATACTGCGTCTTACAAACATTTCACTCCACTATGACATTCCTCTCACAAAATGACAATAACATTTATCGCTACATTGTTTGTGTCATGTTTTATCTTATATTAAGTGCTTTAATTTATATTATCCAATAAACACAAATGTTGGCACCTCAAAATATTAAACGAACATGAATATCTATGACAATGTATATTGCAGAGATGGAGTAAATCGGGACTCGTACTCGAGTACGAGTACTTTTTGAGTACTCGTAATTGAAAAAAATTTAAACGTACCGTATCGAGGACATTACCAAAGTAATTGTACTCACGATTACTTCTCACGATTAAAATTTTTCATATGGGAAAAGTTGCAAGAAATATATTAGACAGATAAAATGGCAATATTAGAAGTAATCTAATAAATGTAATAATAATCAAGGTATTAATTTTTTTATTACTGTTGAGCATTTCAGTTAAAAAATATTCATTGATTTTAATTAATACCCTTTTCTTCCCAGAGAAACAACACTCCCACCCTCTGGTTTTGGCAAATACAAGTTATATTGTGACAGTCCCTTGGGGAAACACTGCAGGAGATAAGCATCCCTTTAAAATCTTGCTTTGTAATTTTGAAGCCAGGCCACAGCCCCACCTGTACTGTTTGCTCTGTCAGTATTGGTGTGAATGACTGGTCATATTTCCAACACCCTGACTAGGTCTGGGCGATTAGCTGCTAAATCCCTGCCGATTATGTTTAATTAAGTGCAAACAATAAACCTGTCTAAATCCACAACTACTCTGGGGTCAAATACATTGAAATGTATTTAAATACAAATATTCTTGAGGGATTACAAATACAATTAAAAAACTTTTTAATAATTAAAACTTTTTCAAATATTTTTCAAATACTTTTCATTTTGTATTACTATGTAGGTAAAAAAAAAAAGCAAACATATATTGAGACATCTAGTTTATAGGCATAATTAGTGTTTTGCCCTATGATGACAGGCAGACCAGTGCTAGGGAGTATTGTTATTGCTAACTGCATCACAGGAAAAAATTTACTGAAAAGAGGTAAAGGCCAAAATATAGTGTTTGTATGTTAAGCCAGGGGGTCCTAATAATATAATGCCTATGTTACCCCAGAAAAGACACTGCTAATCATTGCCAAGGGTGTTGTGAGGAAGGCTCAACTTCAAAGTCAGCCAGGGAAAACCCGAATCCTGGTGAAAATTTAAGCCCGACTAAAGAACAAAAGGGGGTATTGACCTTTGGGCATCCATCCTCTGGCTTGTGGTCACCGGAGGGCCATGGGGGAATCTTCATAAGTAATTAAATTTTTAGGGGAAGTTGCAGTATTAAGGTAATCAGGTTTTCAGGAAATTTCATTGACAGTGAAAAAAAAATTTTATACTGACAATGTATTTGAAAAAAAAATTTTAAAAAAAATCAAATACTTTTTGGAAAGTATTTAAATACAAATACTTTTAATTCCTAAAAAATCAAATACAAATTTATACTTAAAAAAGTAATTTTAAAAACTTTCAAATACAAATATATTTGACCCCATTTTCAGGACCCATCTAAAATTTTCTACATATTTGAATTGGATACTCTTTTGAATATGCCCCCCCGATTTTGAAGGGTTGTTATTGTAATGTATTTGATCATTTTATTTGAAATTTTTTAAAAGCCTTATTTGTATTTGATTCAGAAAACCCTAAATTAAATTATTAATCCAGCATTAAAAAGATTCATCCAATACCTGGGAAAGTCGTCTAAATTTAATAATAATAAATAACATAATCAGTTAGAACATTAGTGACAAAACAACACAACAAGAATGACACCTAGGGATTCCATGAAAAGGGCCCTTTTTGTTAGAAACAGAATATTCATGAATAATCATGAAAGGGAACCATTTCATTCTAAAGTAATCGCATCGACTTGAGATATTGGTAATCTAATTAATTTTTTAAATTTGTTTTCTGAGTACTGAAATCATGCATGTTCTTTAAAGTAATCGTACCGAGTACGTATTGTACTAACCCCTCTCTGACTGCATCACAGTGACATCTGACTGAAAGACGAAACCAAAAATTTTTGTTTGTATGTTAAGCCAGGAGGTCCATAAAAATATAATGCCTATGTTGGCCCCCAGAAGAGACACTGCTAATCATTCTAATTTTAGGAAGGCTCAACTTCAAAGTCAGCCAGGAAAAACCCGAATAAACTGGGCCAAATTGAAGCCTGACTAAAAAAAAGAACAAAAGGGGATATTGACCTATGGTCACTGTTAGGTATTAATCCACCCTGTCTTCATCAGTAATTAACAATGTTGGGTGAAGTTGCAGTGCATTAAGGTAATCAGTTTGGCAGGCATTACATGTGACAAAAAAAATGTTGAAATTGACAATGTATTTGAAAAAAAATTTGAAAAAGTCAAAACTTTAGGGAAAATATTTAAATACAAATACTTTTTAAATTTCCCCCAAAATCAAATACAAATATTTAAAACAGTATTTAAATATTTTAAAACAAATGATTTGACCCCATGTCTTGGGCCCATCTGATATACTACATATTTGAATTGGGTACTCTTTTGAATATGCCCCCCCGGTTTTTAAGTGTTGTTATTGTAATGTATTTGATCATGTGTATTTGAAATTTGTAAATGCCTCATTTTGATTTTTATTCAGAAACCATAAATTAAGTTATTAATCCAGCGTTAAATGATTTATCCAATACCTGAGAAAGTCGTCTAATTATTAATAATAATAACACCTTTAAAAGTGGATAGCAGTAATCAGGTTTGATTTTTAAAAATTAGTGACACAACAACAGAACAAGAATACACCTAGGGATTCCATGAAAGTCGCCTTTTTTGTTAGAAAAGTAATCATGATTACAAAAGTAATCGTACCATATATTTGGAAAGTAAATTTTTAAAATTTTTTTTCTGAGTACTCATACTCATTCATGTTCAAAGTACTCTACTTGAGTACATTTGTATTGTACTCACTCCCTTTGGGATATTGTTAACTGGCAAAAATTATATTGAGACATCACGTTAATGTGCATGGTGGATCATCTGACTTACTTGCTAAACCATTGGATAAATTTTTTTTTAATTACATTAGTGATTTGCACGACACAATGGTTGAGGGTAGAGAATTCCACTCATTGTGGTGGAGAAGAAACTGGTTCCAAATGTTTTCCGAATGTTTACCCGAAGATCTAGTGTTGTATTGGATAAAGTGATCTTGTGGGATATCTACAAGTCCACGTTCCATCTAGTATATTATGCTAATCTGTTAATATTTTTCTTGTTTTTCTCAGTGTGTCCCCCAAAATTTCAAGAAACTACCAATAAAGGAAATATTAAATTTGCAAAGTGATTTTTTACAGTACATAAGTTATGTCTCATCATAGCTAATTATTCATCCTTTACTTTTAAGCCTGTAACATGTCCTAGTATCAATGTTTATAATATCTGAACTGATACAGCACACAAAGAATTTGGGTTTTCTCACTGAACAAAAACATGAATGATTGAAAACAACATTCCAATGCTATTTTTTTTTTTTGAATTTAAAATTTTATGAAAAAAATAGCAGTCATGTTGGCACTTTCAGAGCGGTCAACCTTTAAAATAGGAACTGCATGCATAGCTACGAAACTCGAAAGGCAGTACTTTTGAAGTTATTTAGCGAGTGATATCAAAGGGTTATTATCGTTCATGGGGGGATTGACTATGACGTCTATGATCTGGCTTGCATTCAGCTGTTTTTTGTGTGTGCTATTGACATGTAGCTTTACCTTATTTTTGTATGCCTCTGTTCATGCAAACGTGATATATACCATTCAAAATAGGATAAAAGAAAACAAATAATAATGAATAACAATATCGGACGGCCTAACTTGCTTGGACCTAGGTCCTAGTTAGCGGCTCCATGATCCCGGGACATACCTTCTAGAACGTTAACTGTGGTGGACGTTTACAACAATATCTATTTCATAAGTCATCTCGACAGACATCGCAATGTGTCTAATGGTATAAAAATTCAAATAATTTAGATATAGAAGACTTTTAAAAATATTTACTAACCTTTTTGCGCGCTTTTATGACTTGGCTACGGCGAAGGAAGGATTCGACCGGTAACCCGTTTGACGACTATCGGTGATTAAATATCGCGCTAATATCGTTTTCACAGCTCCATACTTGAAAACTCGACGTCGCCGACGTTTCTGGGATCTTTACCCAGTATATACGGGAGAAACATCCTATTCGCCCCGAACGGATTTTTTCTTCGAAATTCCGTATCTTACAACATTGTGTTTAAACGGCGATAGATTTACGCACGCAATCGGACACGTGACTTTAAGGCCCGGGTTTTGCGTGCTGAGTGGTCAGACCACGGTCAGACAACAGGAAGAGGCGCATCTGGACGCCTCTATGAAGCCGATGATTTCAGTAAAATTATTCACTTTGGAATTATTTTACTAATAAACCACTGACGTTAAAAATGTGATTACCGTTCAGAATGGTTGCTTTGTATTAGCTCTTTCACGTGCATAGCACTTAATATTTCCCTTTTGGTTCCCTTTAAAATTAAAATTTGTTTAAATTTCCCTTTGCAAATTGTGAGATTGGTGCCATCAGCAAATATTATACGTGTCATAACAGTTGATACTTTACACGTCATAAAATATAGGCAAAATTAAATTGGACCAAGTATGGAACCTTGTGGTACACCACATGTTATATTTTGGTAAGTTGAATTTGTGTAATTCATAGATACATACTGTTTTCTGGTGTTCAGTTGGCTATGTAACCAAGTTTATACTACAATTCTAATGCATGTTCTAATTTCTGTAACAAAATGCTATTGTCAACAGTGTAAAATGCCGTATATCTTAAATATGTAAAAACTGCTATTGAGGATCATGAGTTATTCATTGCTGTTGTTAATCCTTCAACCATTTCTAATATTGCTATTATAGTTGAGTGTTTCTCTTCTAAATCCATACTGCCGATTGTACAGTTTTTAACATTCAAGAAATACATTACTCTACTATGAATATACTTGCTAGTATAGGTAAAACAGACACTGGCTAGTAGTTATAGAGAATTTTTGTGCATCATACATTTTTTTAATATGGAGATTACCCGTACAATTTTCACGTTACCCGAAAAATCTTCATTTTGTAATTGTTTGTTGAAAATGTGTTTAAGATATTTTAGAATACTGCCATATGGCATTACCATCATAATTAGGCAAACACCAATACCATCATGATCTTTTTACATTTAGCAATGTTTACTAAGGCCAAAATATCTTAACAGTAACAGGTTTATGGACCCTTCTATCCTTTCATTCATGTAATGGTTAAAATTATTTGGGCATTTCGGATTTTTTTGGCTTGTGTTTGACCTATATTTGAAAATAATTAAAACATTTGCAATATTCTTTCTGTCACTGATTTTATTTGTTCTGTTTAAAAGGAGTATAATAATATTTACATTCTTATTCTTTTTAATAACTAGAGCATTTAAAATTGTCCTTCGTTTATGTTGTTATAGTTTATTTCGAGAAGGTCAGAATAGTACATCGGTATGGCTAAATGTCCACGACTGTACTTCATTACTCGTCCAACGACAACACACAGTTTTGTGGGTATTTCATCTGGCAATTGGCCGTGAGCTTGGGTCGCCAAGCAATAAACGAATGGTCCCATCACTGAAAAGCTGCCACCAAAACATAATTATTGCAACACTGTATCCTACTGGCGTCGCCTGCCGCTTAAGTTTGGAAATGTTCAGTAAACACTGCCATTTTAGGCACAACACAGTGTCTGTCAAATCATTCTTGTTACACCACCTCTTCAAATGGATCGACAACACCTCGTAAGTAACTCGGATGCTGAAATCGGACTGCACATCTGGTCAAAAACGACAAACTTTGACAACGAAATTGACCAATTTCTACGTGAACTGCCATGTTTGTTTGTCTGAGTACGGCGTTGAGCGCGGTCTTGAGCATACTCAGGATTTGGACGTTTCGTGCTCAAGTCTGAGTACGATACCGTACTCAGAAAGTTTGGTGACCTACGTTGAGTATGAGCACGGTGTGAAAGTGAGGCTTGAGCATGGAATTTGAGCACAGAGTACTGAGTACGGTTTTATAACCTCGGCCCCTGGTCTCCCTCCATATTTCACTCATTATATGCCATTTCTAAAGTCTCTACATCGGCTTCCTGTCCGATAGTGAATTATCTTTTAAGATTAACTACTTATCAGGCACTTTCTACTAAGCAACCAATGTACATGTACCTAGTAAGTACATTCATTGCATATCCCTGTAAAAACTATCCAGCTTTGATCATCTAGTTCTTTTTTACTTTTTGTCACTAAAGTTGATACCAACATTGGGAGTAGGACTTGTTCTGTAGCTGCCTCTACTCTTTGGAATAAAAAAATTTCATCATTAAAAAACACACTTTTACAACCTGGTATATCCTCCCAAGTTTCCAAGAATACAGACACAACAGAAGTTATCTTAATATTATTAATAATAAAGTACATAATTTTACAAATTCAATAAAATTGAAACATTGGCAACTGTTAATCATAAAAATTACATTGTAAATATAACTGAACATTATTAAAATACAGGATGCAGTTAAAATATCACCCCCTCACAAGGGTAGAACTACTCACTAGTCAGCTGAGCTGGTCCATATACTAGTAAAGATAAGGGCAGACTAGTAAATCTGCCTAGTAATTAGTCCAGTTGTCTAGTAAAGGTCAATGTGTCATCATGGTGCCTGATGCCACCCTACAGTAGTCAATCAAGCCTTTGTAGTCACAATGACCTGAACCTTAACCCATCCACAAGTCTGGGTGTAACTGAATCTCAAGTCATTGAAACATTGATAAATTGTTGCCAGTGAACAACTGGCTACAGCAGTGACAATCTCATTTACTGATAATTATGGCTTTTTTAGGTGCTATGAAATTGTTTGGGCATTATTTACAAGATTAAGAGTTCTTTGATGTCTATAATTTTCTATACTGTGATATGTTACAGCAAAGCATTTTTCATAACACCATATTGATAATATGAGGTCAATTTCCAATTGATTGTGGAAAATTCATAACGGTAGGGTGGTACTACCAGTCAGTGAGCGAAGTTGGCATCCTTTTTCAATTGCAGTTTTTTCAGTTCTTCATTACTTTTGTTTATTTCTTTATTATTACTTTTTTACCTATGAACCCTTTGTTATTTAACTAAGGGTACAAAACACACTGTCTTTAGTTTTAAATAAATTGTAACGGCTTAAAATTGGGTTGTTTTTATATTTTGCCGGACTAGTAAACCTTTGAACTTTTGTCTTTACTAGTCCCGCTGTGTAGTAAAATAAATGTTGAAGTTCTACCCCTGGTAAATGTAATTCTTTCCCCATTATAATGCCAGGGAGTGCACAATTCTGAATCTATGTTTAAAAAGTAGTTCCACAGGGCATGCAGTGTGATGCTATGGGGGTCTGGTGAGACCCCCATTGCATCACATTTCACTTTCAACACTTGCTCAGGTCACCCTACCACCACACACATAATTTTGCTCAGTGGAAACACTGAATTAAAAGTGCTCAGGTGACGTATAGCAAAACCTTTACTATTTAATTTAAATTTGTCAGACACAAGAATTCATTGTATGATATACATATCATAAGTTTTTACGGACCTTAAAAACAATTCTCTAGTCTAGACATACATTACACGCATATATGAAGTAAAATAATCTACACAGCTCTGAAATACATTGATCCATTCATCACTAAAATTACCCACACAAATTTGTCTGTATGGGCCCATGGTGATTTTTCCTATGGAGATCCCTGCAATAGTTTTTCTTGAAATATATCGATGTAAACACATCATTATTTTCACAAACAAAAATACTTTGGGATGATTTTGAGCTTGATATTTTCAGTGCTACTAGAATAAGGCTCCATACTGTAGTTCTGGCACACTGCAGAGTTCAAAACACAATAACGTCAGCACAGGCCACATAGATTATTGCATTTGCTACTTTTCTGGCATAGATGGATACTTTCAGTTGATGACACTGCTGCCAATTTTGCTAATGATAATTGACAAATGCAGATTAAACACTAAGTATAAATGAGCATATAATGTTGATAACACTGGATTCACGTAAATGGCCTACTAAGTACTAACAAACCTTGTGGAAGTGCCCTTCCTAACATCACACATATCACACTTGAATGCCTCAGGAGAATTCTGGTAGGTACAGACAGAGCAATCCCAGTAGCCTTCATCAACCACCTTGCTGCGCTTTGACCTGTAACATAGTAATACATTTAAAGGAAATAAAAAGAGGCCAAGAGGCTCTGAAAGCCTTTCCACTAAAGGCCTTGACATTAAAGGGGGAGTGAAGCGGCTGAACAACCACAGCCCAAACATAAGAACATATCATTTACAGCACTTGTCACCATAATTGGACAAGCACAGCGTCACAGTATATTTTTTTATTTTTTTTAAAACTGAGCTACTTTCAACACAGGGCGCTGCCATCTTGCCTAGGGCCTTTTCCGGTTTGATTGGCGTGTTGCTTACAATCATGGAAGCCGCCAGTCGATAGGCGACACAGCATAGCTCTCGCAAAAAAAACGTGCTAAACGCATTAAAACAAACATAATTAAACAATTTAATGCACTATATGGCTAATAGATATACTATGATTGTTAGTAATCAACTTTTCACATACTTCCATGAAAGGATTCCTGCAGAAAAAGCAGGTTAGAGATGATGAAGTTGGCGTGTCCGCCGGCGGAAAGTTCGACAAGAGTCTGCGGTGGTCACTTTCAAACGCCGATTGCAAGCCTAATTAAAACGTGCGAGCACAAAGAGACACTGAACAAAAAAACATAAGTCTCGATCAAAGCCACAGGTGCATCTTTGGCCGATTTGTTTGCATATAAGTACGCAGCGACAAAGTAATTTTGGTGAACTGAGAGGGAAAAGCGGATACGATTTCCTTATTTGGAAGGTGAAGTGGCGCGTAGGAAATTACATGCCGAAACCAGCTTGTTGTTACCAAGCCGACTCGGCACTTACGAGTACCAACGTGTATCGTTACGACTACAATTTAGTCCCACAGTTATATTTCATCGTCTGTATAATATACGAATGTGTATTTCCTTATATGTGGTTTTTAAAACTATGTAATTTATGTGAGCTGCTTATGTAGGAGTGGGTTTTGTTGTTTGTAATGATGTCTGAATGACTCAGAACATATACATATTAATTAAAATATGCCAGGAAGGTTAGTCATATAATGGAATCCGCACAGAATGCACCATTGAAAAGGTAATGTTCTATTTATTGCAGGAATGTTCCCTGGTTGAAACACAACACCCTGCTCAGCCCACTGTCCACTGGTCTCATCAAGACAGAGTTGACCAGTGACCCTGGCTAGCAGTAGCAGACAAGCCAGAAAGCAGATACCCAATACACAAAATTGATATGGGGGTCATTTCAAGGGATCTTCTCAAAAACCAAATCACCAGTATTACTTTGTGTTTTGGGGGCCATTAGAATGATGCAATAAAATCAGATTTCTTTGTACAGTAGCACCATCACATGCAACAGCCATGGAGATTTGTTTAACAATTGGGGAAAAAAATAGCGGGGGGACCCTAGGGGGCCCTGTGGAATAATTCAATCAAATTTAGATTTTCGTGCTTAGTACGTTACAATATCCACAGAGCATCTACACAAAATTAGATCCTGAACACTTTCCAAATGCCAATTATAAGTTTATTTATTTGTGTTTTTTATGACATAGATATGCAATGAGAAAACAAAATATGACAAAACATTGTTATTTATATGTATATCACAGAAGATAATACCATCTTACATATGTATCATTCTTTCAGATGAAGGTTTCACAAATACCAAGCACACCTTTAAAAGGATCCTGTGCACCAGATGACATTGTCTCTCATGGCAGTATGGATGTCACATTGCAAAGCCATTAACTTGTAGTGTCAAACTCAAACAGAGCCAGCGATCATGTCGCCAATGCGATACTTTATCAATGCAGCAATTAATACAGATGATATTGTTGTTCCATTGAATATTCATCATAAAGGGTATGCAAAGTTGTCGTCGCAGTCCTGCATGCCTTCTTCAATTGACCATGGCAGTCCAGTCAATGTGGATGACACTTCGGATGTCCCAGTCTCACTGTCTCCATCTTCAGATCATTCTGTCTGCAACAGTCAGAAGGAAAATCCTGAAGACAGTGATGCGGAATCTGTGGTAGCGGATGACAGCGATATCACTGATGATGACTCAAGCAGTTCTGACACTAATGAGAAACAGAGAAAATGTTGTTGTTTACAAAAAAATAAACTAATTTCCCTTTTCTGCACCTGCAAAAAACACTATGCCTGCTGCCTGTTGGAAGCATCCCATTGAACATGTGCAGTGATGATATGCAGCTAACCGATACATTCTGACGTTTGATTTATAGTAAACAATCATTATCTTATAATGATTATTAGTAATTGGCAAAACTGTGTAATTCATCAATATCACATCATGAAGTCAGCGCATTGGTTCATTTGTTTGTGAAATACTTTAATAAAATTATCACAGCATTTCACAAACAAATAATTTTTATGTAAAATTGTTACAGCATTTTGCAAACACATGAATTTATGATTGTCATGATATGGTCTTGATAACATATACACCCGCACATATCCAATATACTGTATACAATACATTAAAAACCAATTCAATATTCTCATGTGAAATGCACAATGTCTTTTTTACACATCTATTTATTATTCAGACTATATTATAAATTATGGCAGCACGCATATCTAAATAACATTATTTACATAAATTAAACAAATTGTATTAACATTTTAAAAAGGGAAAATTTAAAAAATTATATTAAAAGGATGCACACATCATGTAACATCCTGTCAAAAATTAAATAAGTTTGTAACAAAGATTTACGTTAGAATTCGAAGATAGAATGAATTTTTTATTTATTGTCATTTGTGGCCATACAAGTAAATTGCTCTGTTTAGGTTTGAATTGCAAAATAATTTTCGATACCTGTTGAACTACATATTACTTACCTACTACCTACTTTGGTCGAACGAACGAGTCTGCACGCAAACGCACATAGACAACAGACCGATATTCCCAACATTGTGTCATGACAGATGTCTTCGTCAGTCATTGACATAGCTCATGCAGGCATCTGTCAGCATGGTCGGCAACCCAGCTTTCTCCAGACAACATACAAATTCGAGGGGCGTCGACATTGGGATGCAGTATCCACACAAACACCATGCCACATTCACATTGTTCCCAAAATCAAACATCCTCGATTCCATAAAAAATTTTTTTCGCCGTTTCCCCCGGCGGGGTTTAATTGACGCCTCGCACCTCGGCTCGCACACTGGGTTAAGCAAGAATTAATGGCTTTATGTGTGTCACTTGTGCTACAGATGCTTCTCTCATTGTGCTACAAATGCTTCCTCTGTCGGATCAATTTTCTACTGTGATTTATCCAAGACCACTAGCAAATAGCGTAGCTCCTCGCTAACGTAAAAAACTTCCGACATTTGTAAACAACAGAAAAAAAAGTCCGGACGACCTTCCTTTCGGTAGGCCCGCCCCTTTAAACCTGTCAAAATCTGCTCTCGGGAAGTGTGACGATTTGAATATTTTCATTTTTTCTTGGAAAATTTTACCTTTTTATTACGAATGCAAATAAATATTATTTTTTGACACATAGGACCCCCTTTTGTGTATAATAAGGTACCATATCTTTGTTTTTGCGCAGAAATGTCTAATAACAAAGAAAAACCCAAAGAAACCAAAATTTTACATGGGCTAGATAGGAGGTAATCAAACCACTCGGGTTGGAATAAAGATGGCGATAGCAGTGTTCTATGACGACGATTTAGGCATTGAAATTTTTTTTTTCCCCGTTTGTCTGATAAGTGAATATGCTTCTATCACCATTAATGTATACTTATATAGTATACATTTAGGTATATGGAATGTTACAGCTGTGTTTCGTTCCCCTTTAAATTTTCTTTAATCTGCTGGGGTCCTCTGTGGGAAGCCATTATCTCAGAATCAGTAGACCAGAGTAGACAGGCACTTTCTGTCAGACATTCTGTTACTGAATTTGAAGCAGTGGTAACTGGTCAGTTAGCATCATGAGTGGAAGAGGAGGTAGACCGTTTGACAATGTGTGGCAATTTCTTTGCAAAATTGAAGATAAAAACAGCCCAATGCATACAATGTCAGGCACTTGTGAGTGACAAGGCTGACAGTTTGAGGACGCATCTGAGGAAATGTTTGATTAAACAGGTAAATACCAATACCAGTGATGGTACACATTATATCTAGATGAGAGTCATGAGACCACAATTAGATAGCTTTTGATTAAAAATGATGTTAAACTCAATTAATCCTAACAGTGCATATCATTATGTGTTGCTAGTAATTCTAATTACCATTTTATCTGTGGTATTCACAAATCTTTCATTTTTACTAAATTCACTGTTGTCCACAAATTGCATCGCAAAATAAATGTCTTGAACATAAAATTATCAGAAGCTAAGACAAAATCACAAAAGGATATAATTATCAAATTATATTAGAATAATCATGAATATATTTCTATGTTGGCCTTCTTACTCATGGGTTCCATAACTCATCACTGTGTACTTACATAAGTATGGTTCCCCTTTATCACCCACCGTAACCCATGTGGCATGTGGCATGGATTGCCCAAGGTGCATGCACACATTTAATCCATTCAATATCTATTGAAAGAATGCCCATAAATAAATCTCCACTATAAAATGGTTTTATATTATGTATTTGCGTTTAATAAATGTCATAATTGGGATAAAATATAAACAGAAAGTCCTGATGTATACCAGTACTGATGTATAATTACACATGTATCATTACGGTAATGATACAGTAAATTGTATTGCAAAAATGGTTCAAATTTAATCCCTTTAAGAGTTTTTCCCACGTAGTCTGGTATTTACCACTATTTGAGGTTTTTCCCAGGACGGTAATTACCGGTAATTACCGCCCGGTATTTACCAGGGTGGGAAAAACGTGCCAACCCTGCAATGGTGCAGACATTAAGCTGATTATTACATCCCTGGACTTTTGGTACAAATATATTTTCAACAATAAAAGTAAAACATTGCTGCCATAAACATATGTGTATGCCTACCTACAGCCAGGCATGATATTCACATATGGCTTAGCTTCCAAATTAGGAATGATTTGGCTAAAAGTGACCATTAAAAATTTGTTCATTTTCTAAATGACCTGAAAACAGGAACATAACTTCAGAAATGGATTCCTCGCCCTAATAAACATACAAATTGTGGTATTACATGTAGAACCAAAGATAAGCCATTATCTATTTCAGATCACGGGCTTCGGCGGCCATATTGGATTTTGCGCATACCGGCCACCAGGGGGCTACCCCAACTTGTATGCGGTGGTTTTTGAAAACCTTATGCCCATACCTAACACCATGCCAAATTGCAAAAACTTGTCAACAAGCGTGCAATTTCTGAATTCTCCCCGCTACACTGTCTGAAGCACTGGGAGAACAAGAGTAGAGTACCCAGGTAGACGGTTCTTAATTATTTTGAACTGTGATTTCAAATGTAGCTCAAGCCATTGACCCCAAAAACCAAAGTTGAAGACACGGTAAACAACAGTTTATCCGCTTCGCAACTTTCGTTTGCATTATTTAAAGTTTCTGCGTTGGATATTTTGACAAATGCCTAACACTATTCATAAACAAGGTTGTTATATTAGGTCATGTAGTTAGATTGACAGGAGTTTTTGGGGTGAAAATCCACCAAATTAGCAACATGACATTTCTCCGGCCATGAGTTGCAACAGTAATGAGCGCGACCCCCGCACTGGTCAAGCTTGAATCAATATATTTTTATGTCAGAAAACATCATAAAAATAATAGTTCTCAATGGATCTGTTTTATTTTTGTTTTATTTTCCAGGTAATACATGAATCTACATTTATCTAAATGGCAAAGTATATTTATCTACGCCATCATTATCTGGCAGCAGGATGAAACGTGTTTGTTTATTTATCAGTTCAATTTCAGACACAAATATCCCCTTGATTTCGTTTGTTCTACAGATATTATAATTTTTATTATAATAAAGGATTCTTTTAGCATTAAATATGCATCATTCATATTTTAATGACCAATATTAGCGAAGTTATAATTTTTTATAGGAACAGTATGCTACAGAGGATGGATTTTCTTTTGCTCTAGGGTTAATGCCGCTGAGTCAACGTACACAAGCTAATGTCATCAGTCGTGGGAGCAGTTAGCACATCACAGACCATCAGGACTGCAAAGGCAATGTCCTGCGATCTGTGGATATATCCAAACCTAAAGCTACAGCATTAATTTTATTCTGTATAATGCAGACTTGGTTTTGTATTAAATAAATGTATAAAACATTGTTAATTATTTTATTTGACTTCGCAACGCACACAAGACACTGCTTTTGCGATCCTGATGACTTGGAAGGCTTGGTGACATTGGCTTGTTTACATCGACTTGACGACATTAAACTGATAGAACACACAATTTTTTTGAAATAATATCCGACTTCTTTGTACCAAAAGTGATGTAGAATGACATCCCAAACACATAGAATAAGGTGGTAAAACCATTTTGTAAAGGCCCTAATAATTTAGGTCAGTTTACTGAAGATTACCTAGTATTTAGCATGCAAAATTGAAGATACCATGTACATACTATGATGTAATAACCTCTGTTCGACATCTCCATGACCATGTGCAGTTTTTTCCAGAACTGTACACAACTATAAGTCACATGGAGTTATAGACGTTATGTCCTAACTTAGTGTTGTCAAGAGCCCGATATATCGAAGTATTGCGATATTTTGCGAAAGTTCAATACCGATATTTAGTGGTATCGCGATATTTCGATATTTTTTGGTATCGAACGCCCATGTTCGATACCTCGATCCTTCGATACACGATCCCTGAAAAGAATCGATTTTGACATATGGAAGCGCAACATCGGGGTTTGACGAGTTTTTTCATTACAGCGCCGGTTAAAGCGGGTTGATAATATAACAAAAAAGGGAATTGTTTTCTAAAATTATTGTGAGTTGTCCCCCCCGTTTTCGTGGGGTTATAGGTCAGACTTCGTTTCCCGTTATAAAACCGGTTCCAAATGATTCTTTTGGGGCACTAATGATTTTCCCATTTTTTTTGTTACGCAAAAAAAACTTTTTTAAAGAGGTTTTTTTTACCACAATTTATGAAACTAGTTTAAAAAAAGAATATAAATAATTATTAGGGATGGGGAAACCCGTTCCTTTTGGGCGCTGTTTTTTTTGGGGGCGCCCCCATTTGGAAAAGACGAAACAAACAAACAAAAAGTCGAAACCGGAAATTTTGGGCATTTTTCCCTTTCAAATGTTCAAAGAGGGAAAAACACTTTAAAATTCAAAAAAACCCGTGATTTTCGCGTTGACGTTGGGGAAACCCCATTGGCCATTACCTTTAAAATTTTTCGAAATATTCGAAAATACTAGTGACTTGGGGGAAAATCGCCAGGGCCGAATCTACAAATAATTTCACAGCGTCAAGAAGGAATTGACACCAAAAAGACGATTCACGATCTCGTCACTGTGACATAAAAATTCACATAAACGAGGAGAAAAAAACGACCTTTTTGAAAACGGGCCCCCTAATTTTTTTGGGAAAAGGGTAATTTAAGATTTATATTAAAAAAAAAATTTGGTGTGAATAAGAAATTTTTTTATTACAAAAATTAGTTTATTTTATTGAATCATTAACATTTTGATGCTAAATCACAATTATTTTTTATGATAGAATTTAAAATAAAGTTATAACAGATTAGGGGGGCCATGAATATTATAAGTGATAGTTTTTATATAATAATAATTTTTTTTTATTTGTATTTGTTTATGGTCATTTTAGAGCCCTTGATTTGAAATTGCGCTATATTAAAGTGATTTAAAACAGCTTTAAATTTTTAAAAAATAATTCAGTTCAATTAATTAATTTATTTGTCACTATTTTTATGCAGTTGTCTTTTTGTTTTAAAATATTACGCCTTTTTGTTTTTTCAACAGAATCAATTTATGAAACGTTGTTTTTACTTACATAAATTGAAAATTGCATATTAAATTTGAGACTATAAAAATTTTCAATATTTCTTAAGGAATTTTGGTGTTTCTTTTGGATTGTCAAGTGGGTGTGGCTTTAGATTATTTGAAAATTTTTGTAAACGACACAAAAAGGATCATTTATATCGGAATTTTTATCAACCAAAAACATCGATCGAATTCTGGGATCAACCGTAATATATCGAGGATCAAGAATTTTTACAAAAGCACCTTCTACGGGAATTTTTCATTTAAAAAACTTTAATTTCAACGAGTATCGAAAAAATTCAGGGATCGATCGGTATCAACAAAACCTGGACGAAAACATCATAATCTTGACATAACTGGAAAAAAAATGGCACAAAGACAACAGGATGACACTCAATAAACACAGACATTAACAGTTACCCAAAAAGTCACAATGGTGAGTGTGTGAAGACCAAGGCAGATGAGGGTTGATCACAAGCTACACTTCATTTCCTTCACACCAGACATGACAGTCTTTTATTGAAAGTAATTACATCAATGATGTAGTGGTTTTTACCTTACAGGTGTGACAACGTATAATAGCAGCCACAAGTTGCTGGTATCCAACACAACATTCAAGAAAGGTAAACACACCAAGTGTGATACCCATCATAACGGAAAATTAAATGTATAATTTCCAACATACATTTACACTTTTTGTCATTGTACACAAGGAATTCATGTTTCACAGTAAGTTCACAGACTGCCACAACTGTCATGGAAGCATGTCTACTTTTCATGATGATTACTTAATTTTATATAGGTAACAGTAGTTACATGTAATTTCTACGATTGCTCAAAGCTTTCCATTACAAAAGTATGCACTAAGGCATTATCATCCAGAATGAATACATTATCCACACCGCTATAGGATTGCGCCTTGCACCCAGATTCTGCATTACATTATGTATGCATTTTACTGTCTTACAGTTACCAGTTTTTTATTACAAACTGACAGATCAGTCCCCAACATGTAACAATGGAATAGTGTGCCAACATGTAACAATGGAATAGTGTGCTAACTTGTAACAAGGGGTACC